>JAOUQT010035424.1:0-11294 GCA_025769995.1 Xyliphius kryptos
ATACTGTAAATAGAACAGTTACTCCATAAAAACAGTCAGATAAAGTGCAATAAGATCAAGTGTAATAAGTGTAAAGCTTACTGTGCAGGTTGGGTCTATTCACTATTAAATAAAGACAATAAAATTGAAACAGTCAAACATTTTAAACCTAGAACATGTGTATATTTATATATTAAAAACATATTATATTGAAGATATATTTAATACATACAGATTTAAAAAGCACCGTCAGATTCGAATTATGGCTTTTATATACAGTATATATAATTTATGAGGCGGGTTGCTTTTTCTTGGGCCACCTTGTATATCCGCATCATGACTTAAAGGCTTTAGTGTCTGCATTTAAAGAACTGAAGTATGTTTTGGGATTCTTTGCCACGTTACGATAAAAATTGCACTTTAGAAAAAACAGTAAACTTAACTCTTGTATGTCCTAGATATTCAGTGCATTTGACAATTGCTCACTCTGTTATTGTCTTTTCTTATTTATTTTATTCCAGTAAACAGTGCCACACTGGCAGTGAATCTCATTGGCTGTCTGGCATGGATGTGTGGAGGAGGCGGAGCCACAAACTTTGGAATGGCAATACTGTGGCTAATTCTCTTTACTCCATGTTCCTACGTCTGTTGGTTCCGACCCATCTACAAAGCATTTAAGTGAGTTTAACATATTCTTATTTGAAAATGGTTTGGCAAACAGCTATGAGTGAAAATGGCTTGGTTAGCACGTTCGCCTCTCAGTACTGGAGTTTCCCGGTTCGAATCCCAATCTAAAATTACATTTATGTGTTAAAATTTTGGTGATTTATAAGATATTTAGCAGTTGTTATTGATAGGATTGTGGATTTTTCTCTTTTACTTGTAGAGAGCTGTAATCCAATATTCATTCATTCATTATCTTCTGCTTATTCATTTATAAGAGTCGCGGGGGGGTTCCCCATGCCCATCCAGGGAAGAACGTAATCCAATATTTTTTATCTTTTTATAATAATTTGCCATTTTATGTAATTAAATGTTTTTTAGAATTTCATTTAAAAATGTTCTTTGCTTTTACCTCTGCATAGCACTACATTTTTATTAAACTAATGAGAATTGCTGTATCAAACTGTCATACTTGATCATGATCAGGACAGAGGTAACTGTAACTCTGCTGCATGGAGGAACTTGCCAGCATATTTGAACTATGGTCTTTCTCAGATGTCATAAGGGCTTATCAGTTAAGGATGGCTTTTCATTTAGGAGTTTGTTCTTTTCCACTTGCAGGAAAGGCTTCAGCATTGAAAAAATGTCAAAAAAAAAAAAAATGTCATGCTTTTTTGCACTGCCATTTCTGCTGGTGCCGAACGTTACTGGTCCTTGCCATTCCTTTAGATCCTTTAGGTATGTGAGGTGGAGCCCAATGCATGGCAACAGTGTGCTCTGCATTATATTTTACTCAGGTTTACTCATTTTACTCATGTCACAACATGCGTGACATGATATGCAGTTTTAAAAAGTCATGTTTTCTTTTTTTTGCAGAACTGACAGCTCCTTCAACTTCATGGCGTTTTTCTTCGTCTTTATGGCCCAAGTTGTGATCAGTATTATTCAAACAGTGGGCATCCCAGGCTGGGGAGTCTGGTAAGTGTGTCTAGCATCTGTTCTAGGTCTAATTCATTTTAGAACAGATTCATTCTTGAGTTTTACTTATTATGTTTAAGCTAAAGTGGCCTTTTAATTGAAGTAATGGGTCATTCAGCAGGTTCTAGCAAAGTCACATTAGACAAATATTTTAAAATGCATCATCCTCCTGGGCAAAAACATCCCCAATTAGCACAGCACTATATTAATAATCTGGGTTAATGAATAAGTGGCATCAGGTCGGAGATATGAAAAGTAATTCAAACCAAATCTCATACCTTTCTGTCAAAATAAAGACAGATTAATGAAGATGTATCTGTCATCTTAAAATGAAATTCCTCATCATGTATGACAGGAAGTTTTGCATTACAATTGTTTAACTGGATAATGCAGTGGTTTAGCTTTCTTTCATGAAATTTGGTTTTCTTTCATAATTCAAAGAAAATTAGATGCAAAACTATTCTTAGTGTAAGTATGTGCATTAAGGATGTTTTTGCATCTGCTTTAGTATGACCTTATGGTCAGTTTAGGGTATGTCCATTGCCTCATGACCCTAATTGGGACAAGATGTTTTAAGTTGGGACAGTCATAGACTTGTGATTAAGTAACCAACCTTGCAACCAGAAGGTCCCTGGTTCGATTTGGGCGTAGCATTTAACCCTAATTGATCCCCGGGCGCTGTATACAAAGCTGGCCGCTACTCCGGGCACTTGTGCTCACTTCACTAAGTGTGTGTATAAGTTAATCTGCACGGATAAGTTATATGTAAAAGATAACATCCTCTGTGTGTAATTCTTTTCATCATTTAATTTTTTAAAAGTAAATAGCGTACTAAGTAGTCAAATATAAAAACATCTTTGTTTTATCTGCTTCTTTTTAAAATTACAGCGGCTGGTTGGCTACCATCACATTCTTTAGCACTAATATCGGCTCCGCCATCGTCATGCTGATTCCTACCATCATGTTTACGGCTGTTGCCGTGCTCTCCTTTATTGCCCTTACCAAGGTACCCTATTCCAAAAACTTGCCAGGTTCCATCATATTCACTTCTATAAAAGGTAATCCACTCATGCAAACCAATATCTTTCTGTCTGGTGCAGGTGCATAACTTCTACCGTGGCAGTGGAGGAAGCATGAGCAAAGCCCAAGAAGAATGGACAACTGGTGCTTGGAAAAACCCTCATGTGCAACAGGCTGCCCAGCAGGCTGCTATGGGGGCAGCCCAAGGAGCAGTGCAGGGTAACCAGTACTCTGCTGCACCAACCTACAACTACGACGACCCCATGTAACAGCTTTTCAAGATGAAACAGGTGGAATTATAAGGATTATAGCAAATAATTGCCCGATTATATTTTAACACCCTTTCTGAAAATAATAATGCATCAGTGTGTATGGTAATGTATTGTTTGTGCTTATTTTAATCCAATCTAACACTAAATTGTGAGCTACTAAGGCAATTTTGTGGCTGACCAGAGCTTAAATAAGAAACAGCCTGTTCTCATGAAGTAGCTACTATGATGGTTAAACATAAAATTTAAATAAAAGTTTGCACATCAACTCAACAATTATATCACACAATGATGTCCACCGTTACTACCATTTTTGTGAATACATTTGTCATTTCCACCACTGGGTTTAAATAAGTTTAATCACTAAAACCGAACACAATCACTGTTCTGTATCAACGTGGCCTTACAACAGGTCTTAACACTGTTCATGTTTCTATAGTACATACCTGTTTCATACAAATTTATTAAAATTAGTATAGAATTATTGTATAGAAACATGGTTTCTTTAATGTCATTGTTGCTACGGATCAGCTATATGATTTACGTCAGCATTTATTTCTAGTTCTGCAGGTTTAAGTACAGTGATCCCAAACTGCTTTTGTTGTGGTATTCAAGTAACATTTTGAAAAATAGGTGGCTGTAGAAAGGCTTTGGGATACATGAGCATATCCTAAAACCTGCAAACTCTTAGGAGAAGAGGTCAGGGATCTTTAGCCAATTGAAATTCACCAAGCCATAAGCTACGTTTATTCTTTCAATGTACTTTGGACCCAATCTAGTTGGTTTTCTCCTGTACTGCAATTGCAGTTATATAAACATATAACCATCTAGTAGTAAACTCAATTCATCTTTATGAAACCTTTATGATCAATGTAACCATGCAGTCATTTGGGGATGTTTTACATAATAAAAAGTAAGCACAAGCTTTGCAGAATAAATAACAATAAATGTAAATGCAATTGTTAGTTTATAATTGTTACTTTAATTCAAATCCAAATAACATGTTCGGCGGCCCGGTGTCTTAGTGGTTAGCACGTTCGCACCTCTGCGCTGGGGATTCCCGGCTCAAATCAATCTGGGTGGAGTTTCCATGTTCTGCCCGAATCCACATGAGTTTTCTCTGGGTTTCCGGTTTCCTCCCACAGTCCAAAAACATGGATTCAAGGTAAATTGGCTGCCCTAAATTTTCCCTATAGTCTGTGTGTAAGTGTGTGCCCAGCGATAGATTGGTGCCCTGTCCTGGGTGTATTTCCTAGCGCCTGAAATGTTCTCTCCAAGAAGGGTATGGGGAACCCCCACGCGACCCATGTAGAGGATTAAGAAGGCACATCCCACCTTTGTCGAATAATTATTACCAAATAGAAAATTTTAATCATTTTACCTTTCTTAATATCTAATTTAATAATTATCTTTCTAACAGAGGATGCACAATTTACATGTTGTCCCAAATTTAAGTCTCATTAAACATTGTTGAGAAGAGTGAGTTGAAATTCCTAACTTTGCATAGAAGCCACTGTAGATGCATTGTAATAGCTGACAAATTTTGTGTAGGCAGAAAATGCTATTAAAAGATCAAACTTTTGCTGCAAAGGTTGTATTTACTTTTTTATTTTAATGTAAAATATTTTATTGGGCCAAGGCACCATATTTTTGCCTATAAAAGCACACTAGTCTTGAATTGAATTATGAATTGTTATCATGATCAATATGAATCTCTTGCCTAACCAGAATCTGGATTTGATCTGTTGTTATATATTGTGTAAATATAAACAGTGATGTGAGTAACAATAGTGTGAAAAATACCCAAATGACTTGATTTTATGAGCTGAACCCTTTTATCCACTGATCGGATTGTGATGTGTCAGTACATATAATCTGTTTTAATTCTACAAATCATTAATAAAGTTGTTTGTTCCTGGTGCCATTCTAATTAAATAAGAAAGATGATTTAGAGCTATACATAGCCTTTATACTCCTGTGAGTATGCATTAAATGAAAGCTTAAGTATATGGACTTCAACCTATTTGTACAGTTTATGTTCTATGTATTTAACATGTCTAAACAATGCTTGTAACATAGCACTGCTTTTCCGAAACTGTGAAATGGTTATTGTGTATGATGTGTTTATGTATGTGTATGAATGTAAGTTTCTTCCTTTCATGTGCCAGTGTGAGAGAAGAACCTACACATTTGCTGTTTCATTCCTCTGAAGTACACGGTACATGGTCATGGGCCTTGAAACGAGAATGACTGAGTTAAGATTTGGCAGATGATGTCTGATGAATGCGTACAATGCAGATCATCTTTCATCTGTTGCGGTAATTTTGTGATTAAGTAAATCTTCCAAACCTCTAGAACAGGGGTGGGCAATATACGGCCCGCGGGCCAGATGTGGACTGAACTTGTCCAAACTATATTATCGAGATCCTTATTTGCATTCCTTTTTCCTGCAATGCCAGTGTTTTCCCAATAAATGGTGCACTCCTCTGGAGAGGTGTTTTACGCTGTGCTTTATTTCTTCACTTTGGCTTTTGAGCCCTTTTGTAATAATGAGTGGACCAAAGAAAGGAAAATTGAACAGTGAGTGCCCAGTTTTTAAGAACTGGACAACAAAATATTTTTTAACTCAAGTTATTTGATCATGGCCTGGTCCCTCTTGTTAAATTTTAGATCCCATTGTGGCCAATGAGTCAAATGGTTTGCCCACTCCTTACTCTAGAATATTACATTTGTTACCTCTTTATTTCTGTAAGATTGGAGGTGATCTGGAAAAAAACACAATAAAAACCCTGTACTGAGTGTTCTATTTCATCTGCACCAGCAAAATCAAAAAGCCCCATGCCCATTGCCAAGCCCCACTGCCCCATCTGTACTGTATTTGTAGTAAGACATTGGAAACTAGATGAAGACTTGTTTTTTAATGTAAAGTGAATAGATGATAATAGAACCAAGATGGTGGTCTTTTCATGGCGTGTTGTGTGTTGTGCTTGGTAAACATGTAAATCCAATCAAATTTTGTGCAATTTAACAATGTAGAAAATGTTGTGTCCTAGTGTGGATGTTATTGCTGTCCATTTAAACATTACTGGAATGTATTGTTAATTCAGGGAAAGACCTGCAGTCCATTTTTCTGTTTCTTTTTCCAATTTTCCTGGATTAATAGAGTCACCTGGCTTCATGAATTTAGATCAACACTTATCAATTTAGATCAATTATCCTAACTGTACTGTGGGTTTGGAACCAAGCAATTATTTCACTATACACTATAATATAATAGTTGAACTCTGGAAAAGGTTTTGTATTATTTGTATTACATTTGTGTCTGCTTCGGAGCTAGTAAACAGATACTGGTGCCTTTTGTGTCTTTCGGTAATTTTTAACCCCTCCATGTCATTATCCCTGAAACAATTGTCCAACGGGAGGCTGATTAGAATTTGGTAAAGGTAGTGAATATGAAATACTTTATGAACAACACCAGTACACCTAATAATTTACTGTACCAAATTTACTCTTTAGTTGTATAGCCAAATTTGTCTTTGGCTTCCATGTGCTGTGCAGTCTTAGCTATAGAAGACTCACCTAGCCTGTTTGAAATCAACAGTCATCCCACTGTCAACATCAGTGGGGTTAAAAAAAAATCCTAAATCTAATGGCTGTTTAAAGCATTTATTCAGTCGTTCATTATCTTCTGCTTTATCCTCTATTAGGGTCACGGTGGGGTTTCCACATGCCTATCCAGGGTAGACCGTTTCGGGCGCTGGGCAAATACACCCAGGACAGGGCGCCAGTCTGTTACTGGGCACACTCACTCACACAGCCACACACACTATATACGGCAATTTAGAGCATTCAATTTACCTTAAATTGATGTTTTTGGACTTTGGGAGGAGGGAACCAGGAATCCCCAGTGCTGAGAGGCGAACATGCTTACCACTACACTGCATGTAGATGGTGCTTTATTGCAAATTAATTTTTTGATGTGGATGTTCCAGAATATTTACACAGTGACTTTCTTTTTATATTCTCACTTGTTACAATATTAGGGTCGAAGCATAGGTTCAGACATTATCCTATCCCCCTTAACCAGAAAAGGGAAGAGGCAGTGGATTTGATTCGTCAACAACCCAAAATCCAAACCACTGCGATACTGTCATAGTCCCAGTTAGCTGTTTAAAACACAGGCCATGCTGATTAGCACAATTAAAATACCATAAATTGGGTAGTTTTGGTCCCTAAATCTGATTGGCTGAGCTGCTTGTCTAGCCGTGACATTGGGAATTAAAAAAAATCTTTTTGATGTCTAGTGAAGTCATGTTTTTTGGAAATTTTTGTTCAAACTGGTTAAAATATACACTGCTCAAACATCTCAATGAATAAAAGGTTTCAGTTGAAAATCTTTATTTAATAGATAGTGGAATGTGTCGAGAACAAAATAACATAAAAATGATCAAAATGTAAATCAAAATGATTATTCCATGGAGGCCTGGATTTGGAACCATACTCAAAATCAAAGTGGAAAATCAAATGAAAGGCTGATCCAACTTCACATGAGGCTCAATAGTGTGTGTGGCCTCCAAGTGCCTCCTGAATGACGTCCTATTCTGACTTTCTATTACGTCGAACAGTGCATGCGCGCACATGCATATACACACATATATTGCTGTAAATTACATGCCAAATGACTTTACTGTTCACAAATCTTATTTGTAATTGCTTAATGCCAGTTGGACCTGCAGATTCAACGCATCTGAGTAATTGAGTACGAGAAAACAGACATGATGTGCTATCAAGCTTCTCTGCTTTATTGTTCGATTTCCACATGTATCTATAATCTGTAGGTGAATGTTCATCATTTATGCTTGAGCAAACTCTTTTCCATAATCATAAATTTACTCAACTCTGTCACTGGCTCTAAATAGTCTAGTCTCCTTATCACTTATACAACACTAAAGTTTTTAAGGAACCATACCAGGATCAGATACCAACCATATTTACACCTTGTCTATGGTTAAGTCAAGTTCCTAAACCTTTTAAAAAGCATTTTGGTTTATATCATAATGAATACAGAATCACAAAGACACAAAAGAATATTGTGGCGTTCCATGGTAAAGAAACAGGGACCACAACACCAGGGTAACCATTGGTAACATTATAAATAGTGTTCCCAATGGTTGCCCTGGTGTTATGTTGTGTTGGAACATCAGAGCAGGACAGACACACATCTTTTACCCTGGGTTGTCACAATATACAGTCACGAAAAGTCTTAAAACCCTAACAATTATAATACCACATTTATGCATCATTTTATGATATACGGTTTAAGAAGTTATTTAAAAACTTAAACTGTGCGTTAAATTATATAATTTTATATTGTATATAAAATTACATAATGAAATTACATTATATAATTTGGAATTCTGACTTTTATCTGTTTTCTTAACGTTTTATTTATGAATTATTATTTATCTGAGAATTCGGACTTACTCAAAGTCAGAATTTAAACTAAACGTCGCACTGCGCATGCGCGCACATTCGTGAATAGCTTGGTGTAAAGAACATGCCTTACGTTTTTGTTAACGGCCTAAATGGTTTACTGTTTATCATATAAAATAATAAAGGTTAAGTCATAATATTGGGGTAAAAGTCATGCTGTTAGGTTAAATTTCATTAAAATAATAAAATAAAACTGTCACTACGTTAAACGTATATTTGTTAGCGTGCCTAGATACAGCCGGAGGACCAATCGTTGTCTCCGCTTAAGTGATTGAAGTCTATGTGGCCGAATTGCTTTGCAGGTAGGTGGGACCATATGCTAGGCAAGTAACTGTAATTTAACTGTAATCACGAAACTTAAGTTGGTTCTTAGTAACCGCTTTCTCCGAAAACTGGTGAGTTATTAGTTTTTCTGTTCGAGTTGGTTAGTTAGGATGTTTTCAAGATGGGCAGATTAAAAGACGCGGCTCGCAATTAAGAACGTGACCAGCGATGGGAAGTCAGAAATGAATGCGAAGCTAACTAGCTAACGTTAGCTACCCGTTAAGGTCCAGCTATAGTGATGAAAGCGCTGTAGTGTTTACATTTCTAATCAGTGTTTGGAAAGTTAAGTGAGTTTGCACTAAGGGAGAGACGTTTTTGGTTGATTCAATCTTACGCAGCTTCAGTTACTGTGTATACGTCACGGTTGAGTATTCAATGAATTATGGATTTGTAGTTTTACAGTCACATGAACAAAGAATTATGATAAAATGGTGTAAAGCTTTACACAGGGCTTTAAAATGCCTTATAACCATATTGCTATGTGCAATTAATCACGGCTTAGGACTTGGGCTTTAAGATTAGTAGTAAATGACTTTCTGCATACTCTATAAGCAGGATTCAAAGCAGAGTACAGTTACACCACTTTCCAATAATTTATTCACAATAATGCCCAACATCGAGTGCCTTATTGCTTTTATAAAACGGTTACAAACACACTATGATTAACATGTACATAAACTTGTTTATTGAAACCAAAATTGTTAATAATTGTCTTCCGCCACAAAATGTGGTCTGGTTTTTAAAGTGAATCTGGTCACTAGGTAACAGGATTCCGGTTTCTCTTATGATCAAAAACTGCCATCTAGTAGCCATATTACAGAACACAATTTATATAAAAACAACAACAGCCACAACAGTTGCATTTCAGAAATCGATTTGTTTAACCTATTCTGTGTTTTATGATTTAAAATTATTTATTAAGTATTAAGGTTTTTTATTGTTAATTTCACTATATATCTTGGACATATAGGAGACTCGAAATACCGTTTACCTCACCATTAAACATAAACTTACATTTTAATATATGAAATTTGTGCAAAAATAACAGAGGGAGCTTATAGGGTTCGACTGTCAGCAATATGTATTGTACGTCATGCATTGACACGAAAGTAAAACGTCAAAGGTGCGCATTATTGTCAATAATGTGACAGCTGCACAAACGGCTCACCCAATCACATTTAAGAACCAGAACTACCTATTTTATAATAAAGCAATAAGGCATGAGTGGGCGTGTATTATTGTGAATAAATCGCATGACTTGTAGCATTCTGTTACTATTGTTTTTTATGATTTATTTATGATAATGCAACCCTTTTATGGCTTATCGATTTTATAAAACGATCACAAACACACTATTGTGAAAAAACAAGGTTATGGCTCATGGACTCAGGATCACCCTAAATAAATTGTAATTGACAGTACATGTAAGTACATGCAAGATTTAAATATTAGAATATAGAATACCAAAATGTGAAATCTAAAATCTAGCAGCCATTTATATGAAAAACTTGCAGCATTGAAACAATAAAATGATAAAAGGATCACTTGCCAATTTTTTCTATTTTAAAAAAAAAAACCCACAATATCATGAAATTCAAACATTATTGTCAATTTCACAATTCATTTAAGTGTATCAGATGAGTTTTTCAATAAGTCCTATTATCAGAAATTCTCAGTCATCCGCCTAAATCTCCTTGTATGGCCGCCAATCCAAGTTAAGGATGTTAATGGGCTAATTGGTTGTTAGGACACCCTTGCTCAATTGTGATGCGCAGCTGAAAAATGTTATACTATTAAGTGAGCATAAAAGGGAGCACAACCTGTTTTTAAACCTAGTTATAATGTATTTTTGTGAAATACATTTGTTACACTGTTTTGTGTCTTGACTCAGGTGTATAATGTCAGCCCATCACTCAGCTCCATCTAAAAGTATAACCTCCACTCCACTCAAAAACAAATCCACCATCCCAAAGAGGATACCAAGAAGTCGGAGTGAGCAATCCACAGGCGATTCCACGTATTCCTTACTCTCCTCGATTCACCACGAAAGCTTTGAGCTATCAGATGAAGACCATGATAAAGGATCTGAGCGTCAGCCAAGGGATGATGGCTGTGTCACGGCACATGAGGAGCGGTTATCAGAGAGTCTCATCAGGTGTGATCTCTTTCGTCAATTTCAATCACATATTTTGGGTGAAATAACATTTTTGGTTTTGTAAACTCTGTAGCATTGAAACCTCCCTCAATGTTATCCTATGCCAATCAGCATTTAGCTTTTTATATTAAACTTTCAGATCAGGTCACGAAAACTGCCCGTTCTTGCAGATTCATTCTGTAGAACATCAGGAAAATCAGACCTTTCCTAACAGAACATGCTACTCAGCTACTGGTCCAGGTCCTCATCCTATCCCTGCTTGAATATTGTAATGCTCTGCTTGCCGGTCTCCCAAATTCAACAATCAGACCTCTGCAATTGATCCAAAACTCTGCTGCCCGACTCGTGTTCAACCAGCCAAAGCGAACTCATGTCACTCCATTACTCATCTCTCTCCATTGGCTTCCTGTAGC
>JAOUQT010035435.1:0-11294 GCA_025769995.1 Xyliphius kryptos
ATTTTAAATTCCATTGCAATTTTTTTCAACTGAAAATGCATCAGAATCTCTCATTTTAAATGAAATTATCCAAAGGATCCTTTCAGCGTGTTCTACAGTACCATCCATCTGTGTATTCATGGAAGTTTTGCCTGGGTAGTAACACATCAACGACTACAAATATCCATTGCACAAATGAAGAAGAAAGCTGATCAACAGAGCGGTGCTGCACCTCAGGTCCAGCTGGCTAACAGAGTAGTTTTTTGTGTAGCCACATGGCATATAAGCAACATATCAGGTACCAGGAAACTAAGACATAAATACTTTGGTCCTTTAAACTGGTGAGAAAAGAGTTAAGGAGGTGTTTGACAGAATCAAGCTCCCACACAATTAAGGATGGTGCAACCGGTGCATGCCTTTTGCATGATTATTTCATGTGCCTTTGTTATTTTGGATATATATGTTTTGTCCAGTGTTTAAAGACTTATTACACAGTTTTTAAGGTTTGTGGGATGATATACACACTCCTGTTATTTGTATGTTCACAAAGCCTATAAAGTCTTGCATATCGTCATAATATGTCATTAATTATACACAGCACACATATTTCATATTTTTATAAAAACTACTATGTAAATGTGCAATAAACATGAACTTCTCAAACGATTCAGTTTCAACGAACAGAGAAATAACATAAAAACAGCTTATTTTCTTTACAACTGGGTTTCTAAGTCAGTGGCTGAATTATGTGCAAATTCTGCCTTAATATTTGTGAATATAAACTTTCAGTAATGGCACGTGATACTGATTTAGTCTTTCATTAATTAATGAAACCATATTTTAAAAATGTACAAAAAACGTCTTATATAAGGTAACAAATATTGTAATGGACAGTGGCTAAAGACTGAGGTCGTACCTTAGACCTGGTCCAAGTAAGGTCAAAAGTTTACAGGCACAGAGATTCACCTACGTTTTTCATCTAACTCATCTAATTCACCACCCCCCTAGCTATAATCACAAACACACACACACACAAATCCCCCAAAGACAGACCAGACTTTCAACCTGTCCTACAACAACCCTTTTGTTCACCATTATTAACCAAGCAAATTCCTCTGCGTTGGCTTTTATTAAAAAGGAAAATTAAAGTGCACACAAAGAACCGTTTTGAGTGATGTGATGAACCACCGCTTTGAAATGAAGGAATGGAATTAGAGAGTGAGAGAGAGAGACGGAGACATTGGGTCCTATTTTAACTATCTGTGTGTGAGCCATCAACCCTGCACCATGCAGATTATTTTAAGGCATGTCAGTTTGATATAGTAACAACAAAAAAAGTGCGCCTTGCACAAGATAGCAATAAACATCTGACTGACCTCTGCCTAGGTTGTTTTTTAGTCACTGGCGTACCTGTTTTCCAGTGCCAAGACAGCAATACAGCAGAAATTTACCTGAACACAAATCATTTTGAGACCACCAAACTTTTCAGTGTTTATGTTGTGTTAATATGTTTGCAAGCACCTCTGCTATTTAAAGATGAAAGGCGTGAAAATAGACCGTTGACGGGGTGTAATATAGCAATAAGCATCGCAACACGCCTTGCACAGGGTGTAAGATAAGGCCCGTATGCTGTCTCCTACTGCGGAATCCTGGATATATTTAAGAGTTGCTTTAGACTGACATTATGTAGCTTTTATACTAAGTAGCTGATGCTTATAATTCCTCTGCACAATTCCATTGCACAATCAGTGATGGTATTGAATAAATGTCAGAGGTCTATCTCCACCACCCACTAACACAGAAAGAAAGACAGAAAGAGAGAGAGGGGGGAGGCATTAATGGTGGTCTGTAAAAGATGGAGGAAGGGTCATTTTTTGAAATCCATTATCTTTTCCCATCAATCAAGGCATCAAGACTGCATCTTTTTATTCCATGTGGGAGACTTATGCTCTGTATGTACTGAATGTCAGCAGAAATACCCTTCGTATGGAAAATGAAGAAGTCTGCCGAAGCCTTTCTTGTTTTGAGAAAATGCACAAAGCAGCCACACACGTGCAGAAATGAAACTGATAAAGAAGGAGAAATTAATGCTACCGCTTGCTTCATAAATGTAAGAGTTTACAACTTAGAGATGTATGTATATAGTACACTCTTCCCCTAACATCATACTGTATAGACAACATTTGATTTATTAGCCAATATGTTTAATCAAAAATATTGTACACGTGACTAACAGAATTCTTGTTGGATAGGGATATACTTGATGTTTGTCCCAACCAAGACAACACAATTCTGTGCATATTTGCCCATGTGCTACACATGCTCCTGGAAACTTTCAGTAACGGGAAGACCAGAGAACACTGACAATGTATACTCATGTCAGGACTCCCTATAAAAGTCTGCATGTTTTTTTTTAAATACAGTATTTGGACATGTGGAATTCTTAGAGATATAGAAATATAAGTAAATAATTAATTAGATAAAAGTTTTAAGTCATAAACAAACAGTAATGAGTTTGCGATTGATTACTTTTGACAGTAACTAAGGTAACTATTGTGACTGAATGTGTTCATTTGTTTCATTTGTATTATCATTTGTATCACTGTCTCACATACATGCTTCCATGTATTGATGATGCCTCGCGATTTTTACCCGCAGCTCATGGCGTTGTCAGATTCATATGACATGGGAAACATGGACGAGTTTTTATATTGTTTAATTAAAAAAAATAAAGTTTCTATTCCGGCATCTCCCGTGTTGTCTCTGTGGTATGGTACAAAGCAGACAGTGAGACATACCCCCTTCAAATCAACATTCCCGGCAGAGCACATATCTCTGCACTTCAATGCACACTCCGTCTCCTGCTATGAGTGGAGTGTGCGAGAGTTACAATGATTGGGACGCCGCTCAGGAGTGCTTGTAATAGTTGCCGATACCTAAGTCAGCTACTGCTTCACCACCAAACAAAAAGTTGTGGAATTTTTTATTTCAAGCAGCTATCCTCAATATATTATCCCCTCATTTCATTGTTCGGAACATTCATATAAATTTTATTGTTTTCATACTCTCTCAGGTTCCCATGATAATGTTTACCAGGGAGAGTGGGCTATAGTTTAAAAGCTATTGGCTAATAGCCTTGGCTATTAATCTGTGCATATAAGCCATTATTATTATTATTATTATTATTAATATTGGCCTATGCAATAATCTATGACAGTTGTGCATTTAATAGCCTTATTTTTGACCATTCTTCCAGAAGTGCATTTGAGAGGTCACACACCGATGTTGGGCATGAAGGCCTGGTTCTCAGTCTTTGCTTTAATTTATCCCCAGGTTCTATCAGGTTAAGGTCAGAACTCTGTGCAGGCCAGTTAAGTTCATTCACACCAGACTCTAGCATCCATGTCTTTATGGACCTTTCTTTATGCACTGGTGCACAGTCATGTTAGAAGGGAAAGCGGACAGCTCCAAACAGTTTCCACAAAGTTGGGACCATGGAATAGTCCAAAATGTCTTAGTATGCCTAAGCATTCATACACCTGTGGTCATGGAAGTGATTGGAACACCTGATTACGATAATTTGGATGAATGAGCCAAAACGTTTAGAAATATAAAGTATATTTAAGCTTGTGGACATATGTATTGAAAAGCAGAGATATTATGATGAAAATGATGTATTTGTCTTTTCTGAAAGCTAATCAATATACAGTATATTCTAATGCCCATTTTTTTACTCTTGTACATCATTTTGTTTTATTTATTTTTATTTTATTATATTTATTTAATTTTGTGTTATTTAATTTTCCACAAGTTAAAAATAATGATTTAAATCTAAAAAAATCTCAAAAATAAGTGAATTTCAAGTAATAGTTATGTCATATGCTCACTTCACATGCACTCTAGGCTTAATTCTTTTATTATATAAAACGCAAACATCCTGGACACCCTAATAATTAACAATATAAAAATGTATTAACATTTTATTAATAAACACTATTATTATTATTACTATTTTATACAAGCTTCAGTCTATGTTTAGTTAAGATATAATAGCTCTCACAACTCACCGTGGCAATGTGTGATCAATTTCCTGAGTTTGTCCGTACATCCTGAGGGGCCATAAACATTCATTAGCAATGCCCACAACATTTTCACCTTCGGAACAGGTGTACACACTTAGACATGTGTGGTCAATCATATTGTTTATTGACATGTGTTCAAACAGCGTGTTCATGTGTTAATGGTTATATTCTTAATCCCATTAAATCTGTGACAGTGTTCCATTGTGATGCTATACAAATATAACTGAATCAAAACTGATGTTAAAACTGCAGCTAATTACTGCCTTCCTTGTTGTTGGCTTCAGGGCATCTTTAAAATCTTAACCTAAAAGTAAATCTTAAAGTGAATCAATAACAAGAGACTGGATTATTAATATACACACACACACACAAACACACACACATGAAATACAGTCATTATACACACTCTCTCTTTGATTTCTGAAATCATAAAAATGTAAATAATTCCTTTCTACCTAGTAAAAAGACCTAGAGTTCTTTTTGTGTGTGTTTGTGTGTATGTGTGTGTGTAACACCATATGTGTGCCTGCACTCTAAATACTGTATGTGCATATTCTTATTAGTGCAGACATGTGCTTATGGTTAAGAAGGCAGAATAATGTGGACAAGACCATTATGTATGTATTTATGTTCAGTCTTAAATGGATACCTTTAAAACCAATGACTTTGATGTTAATAAAAAATGTGATATTAGGAAACAAGTTGTAAGAACTTTTAATAGCCATCCACCTTGATTAGCTTTCTAAAAAGCAAATGATTACCAAACAGCATGAGGACATCTCTTTCCAAGGCACAAAATCCGACCATAAAATGGCCGCCTGACACGGCAGGATATTAATAATCTTAGCTGATGTTTAAAATGCAGAAACCCCAAGCATAATGACATTTTTTATCTTCTGTGCTTGATTGTTTGTTAGTTCCAAAAGTTCCTAAACTACATGTTCTGTTCTGAGAAACGTTGTGTTCACCACACACTTTCAGATTATACTCACCATGGAGTTTCTACATTGTAAGAGCAGGTAGGCAAATCTCGCAAAAGAAAATAAACATACCGGAAGACAGCGAGACCATTGCTAGGTTGTAATGCTGCTGTTTCTGCTCGACTCAGCGCTTTGTCACTTCTGTTTTACAGAACCTCATGCTGTTGCCACAGCTCCACGAGATTTTCCTTTCTCTTTCCTACCTCACTCGCATAGCCGGTATGCTTAACTCTCTGATGGGTCATCTGTCTTTTATGTGTGACAGTAGCTTCGAGTTTCACATCCGATTATCTGCGTGCACCCCACGTCACATGATTCTAAGTCGCAAGGTTTAATGTTTAGTATTAAAAAGTAAAGACTGGATTATTGACTCCCAAGATTACTGGATACTCGATTAAAACAATCGTTAAAGAGCTACTGAAAATTGGGAAACCATTTGCGAAGGAACTGGTCTGTTTCAAAATCGGCCCGATATCCTGTGAACTGGGTAGAAGCCAATGCATAGTTTGGTACAACTCTTGCTTTTGTTTGGATTGTGTCAATCATTTGAAAGCCTAATTAAGTTGCTTTTAAAGAACTGGTGAGGAGCCCAAATTTCTTTTTATTTATTTTTTTTTTATTTTATTCTAAGAACATGAGCTCCATCCCCATAAGCTTTGAGGAATTGTTTCACTGACATTTTTCATCTTTACTGATTATGATAACCTTGATTATTGAAAAAGTCTGAAATTCTACAAAACACTGTAATGGAACAATCTAAATCCATCAGGTCCTTCAGGTGCCTCAGAGCCCGAAGAACTTAATACTGTTTCAGGACATGGTAAACATGCAGCTTGTTTTTCGTGGCATTTATAAATGTAAACCAGTATTGTAGTGCTTGTGAAGGTTTGCCCTTCCAACATAGTTATATCAGCTATTGATGAAGTGCACTGTGAGTGATCAGAAATCATAGGTGTTCAGTGCAATCATAATATTGTACAGTGTAAAGGGACAAATATTGACTATCTTTCTTTGGAGAATACTGTTATTAAAAAATGTCAATACATTTCTCACAGATTTGTTGAAAAACTGAAGATCATCTGCCCAAAAATATTCATCCTTTGGAGGATACTGTTTTTGTACCAAATCATGATTACAATCACCTGTTGACATCGCATCATTTAGTTTTTCATTATATTTACTATTATTAACTATTACCTAACCTTTTTTGGAATGTGTTGTAGGACTTAAATTTAGTAACTGATAAACAATATCTAGTAATGTCCCAACTATTTCTGATTGTAAATTGGGTTCTAAATTAAAGATTTATAATCATATAATCCAGTATTTAAGAGCCAATTTTTAATCCAAAGACAACGCAATAGAAAATATTTACGCGTCTGTTCTCTCAATTGTTATTAGTGTATTGTGAAGAATACACAATATCTTTATTGTTAATGCCACTGGTTTCAATTTGCAGCTCTTAATATATTTTTATTTTAATATCTGCTGCAGGTTTTCAGTATATTATATAATCTATTAGGTACGACCATTGTTTTTGTATTGATCAATGTCCGTATTCTTTTCAGCTTTAAAATTGCTTTCGTTTCTTACAATGACAGCTCTGTGCTCTTCATGTTGGTTTATCCCTTTTTCACAACAAATGGAGACTTCACAGTGAAACCAGATGCTCAAACCAAAAGTTTGATATCAGAACTATTAATTCATTAAACATATAATCATACAGTGTACAACTGGCAAAAAGAAACACAGGGGAGTCATTTCATCCCTTATTACTGATGAAAAATAGGTAGGTAGGTTAAAAATAATTATATAAAATGTTACATGCTGTAGAACAAATCAGTGGATTCTAACAAATGCTATACATTAGCAACTCTAGATTTAAATATGAGAAAATTAATGGTGGGACTCTGACCCACTGCTTCATATTCATCGTTTGATCTCTTAAACAAATATCTCCAGTGTATAACCCGGGATTCTGTTTCTGAAAAGAGAAAGGACAGAAAAGGAGGTGATTACTGAGTGAAGTTTCCTAAATCATAGAGCGATGTTTACCTAAGAGCACAGATGCCCCCTCCCCATTCTGTACCATGTTATTATCTATGTTATTCCTGTGTGGATATAACAAACAGCTAGTAATAACCACAAGGGCCCCACTTGCTCTTGCAAATGCAAATAAGTGGCCATAAACCATTTCATTTTAGACATTCTGAACACTCTTTAATTAAAACTGTCCTAAAATCAAACAACAGTTAATAGCTGAAGCTGGTGTTAATGCAGGTGTAAATTACCTAACCATTTTTAATAAGCAATATTTGAATTCTGTTTAACAATTACACAGATGTCACGATTATGTCCTGAAGAATAACCTTGTTGTTCACGCAATTGCTCCACACTTCTATTACCCCGGGAGCTGTTTCTGTGTTTCCATACGCATCGTGAATCTTCAACTGTTTAGAGAATGACAAGCACAGAAGACAAATTTCCCCAGGCTTGACTCTCACAACAGCCATTATTCCTCTGCTTGACTCCCGTTTTTCTCTCTCAGGCCTTCTGAGTGTTTATTCAGATCATAATTCACCCATATACGTTGTTCCAATCAGTACCTCCCACCCCCTTTAAATAAAAAATAAAACAAATCCACACCAGAGAGGGTTGAATGTTATGTATTCACTTTCAACATACAGTGCTTTATATGTAGGCCACATAATACTGTATGAGGGCAGTAGAAATTCATAAATGGACATTTAAAAACTGTGCAAAACTAATAGTTATTGTTTAAATCTCAGTTGCAAGCTCTGGTTTTAGATTTCACTGGGGTAAAATGCTGAATACAACTCTACTTGTGCTAGTGCCCAATATTTTGCGGGCTGATTACTGATTACTGGTCAATAGAGGTGTCCGTCAGCATTAATTGACCAACGGCAGCCGAGATATCTCCTGTACAGTGCGCTTCACTTTATGCTTACAGACAAGAAAGAGCCACTGGTATAAAATTGTTTTCGTTCCTTGTGGGTTGTGAACACTAGTGTTTTTTTTGTACCCTTAAGATTTATTAATGGTGATTATACAAAGCACGGATATCCATAAAACTGTCACACCATGACATCCATATATGTGAGCTATAAAAACTTGGATGATGCCTATAAATGTAAAAGTAAGAGAAAACAATCCTGTAACAGAGTGGGTAGATAGGAATTGATTGAGAACGCATCTCCAATTTGAATGTTTTTTTTTTGTTATTGGATTGCTTTCGGAGTAGTGATGGGGTGATTGAATCACAACATGGACTGGATTAATAGGGGACAACTCTAAGGCAACTCTGCTGTTTTTGTTGTATGCCGACTGTGTACATGACTGTGTGGCCACTTCCAGCTTCACCAACATCGTAAATTTCTCTCATATCACCGTTGTGATGGGCCTCACTATCTCAAACACAGTAAAATTAAAATGGTCTCACTGACCAGAATACATCGTGGAAACTAAAGGCAAGAGACTGCACTTTTGCGCTCATGTACATATGCATATCTACTTATATTTTTTCTTACAATATGTATCCCAATATGTCTCAATTTCTTTACCTGTTTATAATAAATATATATTATTCTATGTGAGCAGACAGTCGTCAAAGAATTTTAATGAATGCTGTATTGTGTATAACTATGTACAGTAATTTATGTGACAAATACATTTGATTTGAATTACTTGATTTAATTTCAAGGGTCTGTGAATGGGTGAAAACTAAGCACTCTGTGTTGTACAACGCTTCAACAGTAACCGGCACAGTGCTTGTGTTATTCTATGTAACCTTAAGCTTAGGGTAAATTCTTTATGCTAGAGTCTAAGTCATATCTCTAATCATTTTTTGAGTTGAGGTTCAAGCTTTCACGGCTATGTGAGCTATGTGGACATTGTTCCCAAAAAAAAGGTGATATACTGTACACAAAGTTCTATAAATATTCATGCATTTGCAAACTAAGCTGTACTACAGTCATTAGGCTGAACATCAAACACTCATCAGACAGACAGCAAAAACTTGATGTGTGTGCAAATCAGCTATGTACACACTAAAGGACACAAAGAGCAGAATATAGAAAACAGAAAATACATTTTCCCTGGTAAATAAAAACAGTCTAGAATAACTTTTAAAGAATACCATCTACAGTAGATGAACTGTATACACAAGGAGATTTAGAGTGGTTTTACCACAAGCTATAAGCCTCAAATACAGAAAGGTCACTTTAGACTTTAAAGGAGACCTACTATGGCTTACGGTTCCCTCGAGTCTTCTGTATCAAAATCATGGATCAAAACTACAGCTATATTTACACCATAAAAACAGATCCTTCCAAACACTCCACAAGATAGCAGACTGCCCCTGGAAAGAATCCCTCACTGGGGTATGAGCATGCATCAAGCTGAGTGCGTGTCTACAACCAGAAACTGTTAACTCTGAGAGAAATACCAAAATGTAAATGACAGTATAATTAACATATATTCCAGTCATATATACACACTGAGGACAGATAATTTGGGATTATCGTAAACAACTGCAGGCTTAAGACTGAGCCTTAAAAATCCCGTAGTCGTAGGCTTGAGGTTAAGGAACCAGCCTTGCGACCGGAAGGTCCCTGGTTCGATTCCAAGTACTGACAAGTCGTGACTGAAGTGCCCTTGAGCAAGGCACTTAACCCCCAGTTGCTCCCTGGGCACTGTGCTAGCTGCTCACTGCTCCGGGCACGTGTGCTCACTTCACCTGTGTGTGTTTTACTGCACGGATGGGTTAAATGCAGAGGACCAGTTCCGCTGTGTGCAAACATAGTGGCAAAATGTATCACTTTCACCAAAAATCGCCTGTTCGATCCCCAGTCTAAACTAGTCATGGCTGAAGTTTTGTTGAGCACTGCCGTGTGGTTCAAAGTGGGCAGCACACTGCTCTGGGTGTTCGTCCCTGGTTAAATTCAGAGAAAAATGTAACTACGGGAAACAATAAAATTAATGAAAATTTAATTTTATTGTAAATACATGCACGTTAGGTTAATTGGTGCCATTAAGTGGCTGTTAGTGTGTGAATCTATGTGTGCCATATGATGGATTGGCGCCCTGTCTATGGATGTTCCAGCTGGCCCACGAACCTGTGTATATTAAGCATAAGAAAAAGGATTGATGGATGTAATGATATTTTGATGTAAGTTGGACATTTTTGATGACAATGACCCAGCTCTCTTTAGTGCATTAACACTAAAAATGAAAAAAAAATTTTCATGCAAACCACCCGTGCCACAATTTTTGGCAGGAGTCGAGCTGAGTCGAGTAAGGGCCATCCAGAGGAAAAGTGACTCGAATGGCTCACATGGTGGAAAGTTGGGCAACAACTCGCATATCATGCTTTTCCACTGCGAGGTCCCTACTCAGCTCTACTTGCTTTTCGGTTCTGATAATTATATCCGAACTATTGCCACGTAATGTGATGTTTCAAGACATCTTGACTACAGTTTCTTTGTAGCCAGTCTTGTTCCTTGTTTCTCGGTCTCTGAGTGCAAATTCCACTGAGTACAGCGATTTCTTGGAGGTCTAGTGTAACAATGCAGCCAGACACATCTCGTTGTCTTTTATTTCTGCAAGTTCACTTGTAGAAAATGCGTTTCTTGTGCATCTCAAGCTGCTACACACAAACACACACACACACACATAGACATTTTCAGAGCTTTATTGGCTTGAAATGTAATGAACAACTCTATAATATATACGTGTAACACAAATAAGTGATGCTTAATATTAATTTTAAAAGAATTCAATAAAATAAATACATACATGCGTTTATATACAGTACAAACATACATTCAAAATTATACATGTATCAATATACAGAACAATCATATTACAATATTAGAGTGTATCAGGATTAGAAATAGATAATAAAAAGATATTTAGTTATAAATATACTAACTATAATAAACATACAATTGATCGATATTTAATATCCTCACAGCTTCACAGCAAGAAGGTCCTGGGTTCGAGCCCTGGGTGGGACGACTCAGGAGATATCTCTGTTGAGTTTGCATGTTCTCCCCAGGTTTTTTCCGGGTGTCCTCCCGCATTTCAATGACATGCATGATAGGTTAATTGTTGTCTAAACTACAGTGACACTAAACTAAGAATTACTGAATAATGGATATATACAGGGCTTGGACAATGAAACTGAAACACCTGGTTTTAGACCACAATAATTTATTAGTATGGTGTAGGGCCT
>JAOUQT010035463.1:0-11293 GCA_025769995.1 Xyliphius kryptos
CAACCATCAAGTTGGGATACTTGTAAGTCGCTTTGGATAAAAGCGTCTGCTAAATAACTAAATGTAAATGTAAATAGGACGGCAACGTTATACAGGGGAAGGACTCAATTACTCGGAGTACGTTACGTTGTGGGTTGGTTAGTGTTTTTATATGTTCTAACCATAATAAAAAATTAGGTATGACATGGAGCCAAATACTAGTTTAACAAGAGGGGAAATCCAGGAAGTGGGTGTGGTATCTAAGGGGTAAAAACAGAGACTGTTCAGCTCACCATTGTTTATTAGTCATATAGTAACATGAGATAATAATCCCAATACATTAGTTACATTAAAACCCCAGTTAATCCATTTTCACTGCGATGATAACATCATACCCTGATAATCCTCATGTTTACCAAACGACCGACATGTGATCTGTGACAATACAGCGTTGTAAATAAGTAGCACTCACAGTCTCGATCTTTGTCAGCTGCTCAGCTATGATGCTGGAGGGGAAATCCACAAAACCAGTGGCGTTAAACTTTAAAGGATCAGGAGGTGTCTGGATGAAGCCGCTGGAGGGCTCTGCAACACAGCGATGGGCTGATAAATACTCTTAAGTCTTGTGTTATCATTTTATTCAGTCCTATTTAGATGTTTTGTTTACTCATAACAGAACTGGCTCTGAGAGAGAGGAAGCCACCGAATCGCTGACCTGGAGGAGAGTCAGGAATCAGGGATTTGTCGCTGAGCTTCTCTGCGATCTTTAGCAGCTGAATCCTGATCTCGCACCCCATCGGTTCCGGAATGAGGGGTGCCAGGCGCATCAAACTCATGGGCTCACCCAGCGAGTGGAAATCTTCCGGGTACTCTTTGAGCCATGTGCCAAACACTGTGCACACAGCCCTACAAACAAAATTCACAAGCAGATAACGGTAATGAGAAGAGGGAAGGCATTCACAGTTCACTGAAGCGCACAGACTTACTTGTTAAAGGCCTGGCGGATGGGACTGTTGCTGTCTCCCGGTGGATTCGTCAATCTGTGAGTTTGGGACAGAAAACAAAGTATATGAGCAAGCGAGTCAAATAATTCTGGGTTTAAATGCCAGCAGACCGGCCGGTAGTTTAACTAGGAGGTCGGTGCGTCGGACGAAATCACCCAATTGGGATGCCAGCAGGTCGGCCAAACAATCAGGGAGGCAGACGATCGTTCAGTAGATCAGGCAGCCAAATGGGCAGCTATTCGGTCAGATAACCAGTAAGTCAGTCATCGTGAAATCAGACAATAAATGAATTCGAACCAGTTCATAGTCTACACTATACGGTGTGTTCTCCATTCACAATAACATGTAGAACCTCATGGCCCAGCGCATTGAATCCAGGTATCTGCGCCGCTGACATAGCAATCCGCCAAAGTCAGAGCACCACCTGGTGCTTAAAGGGAAAAGCAAGTGACAGTCTGATTGGTTTATTGCACATCACGCCCAAAACGCACTCATGAATAATTAAGAGAAGGCGTACGGGTGGTACGTTGGTTTAGTGTTTCGCATGTTCACCTCTCAGCACTGGGGGTTCCCAGTTCGAATCCCAATCTGGGTGGAATTTCCATGTCCTCCCCGTGTCCGCGTGGGTTTTTTCTCCAAGTTCTCCGGTTTCCTCCCACAGTCCAAAAACATGGATTCCAGGTAAATCGAATGCTCTAAATTGCCCTGTATAGTGTGTGGAGGTGTGAGTGAGTGTGTGCCCAGCGATAGATTGGCGCCCAGCACCCGAGACGTTCTCCCCTGAATGGGCGTGGGGAACCCCACCGCGACCCTGGTAGAGGAATAAGCGAAAGATAATGGATGGATGGAGTCAATGCGTGCTTTTTTCATCGCTACGACAGCAATGATGGGCTGTGCGTGGTGGATGGCGCTAAAGATCTAAAATAGGGCCCAGTATATCAGCCAGTATGTAGAGCTGTCAACTAGTTGGCTTTTATACCAATGTACATATGAAGGGCTTTTTAATAAACCACCAATCGAGTACCCATCTAACCATTCTTTATTTTCACTACTAGGGTCGTGAACACACTACCTAAAGGCAATTTAGAGCAGCCAATTCACCTTGAATTATTGTTTTTGGACTGTGAGAAAAAAAACTGAGATTTCAGAGGTCACCCACACGGACACGGGGAGGACATGGAAATCAGCCAGATCGGGATTTGAGAGGCGGACGTGGTTAACACTTCACCTCCGTTTATACACACACACACTCTCTCTCTCACCCTCTCCATCAGACACACAACACACACCCCTGTAAACTTTGACACGCAGTAAAGTGATTGAAGTTGAAGTGTACAGTGCAGTAATACTGTCAGTAAAATGAACAAATAAAATAAAAAAGCTTCAGTATGGCATTAGATGTCCTGCATGTTGTGTTTGTTTAACTGTTTAAAAGTGTGATTGTGTGTGCGGGTAGAAGCTACAGTCTGGTGGTCTTTATCCCCAGTTGGCTAAAACGCCGACCTGAGGGAAGCTCTTCAGTAAGTAGCTTGTTGTCATTACCTCTGTCTGCAGTCTTTCATTTGCATTTTATTCAAAGCCCTTTGTAAATTTCCCTTTTGTTTTGTTGTTTCATGTTACAAATCTTAATACACAGTTGCTGTAATGTCAGTTAGGCTTTGCTGTATTTGCTTCACCGACCCCCTTAACCGTCGTCACATTACGATTGATCCAAAGCCCAACTGTTCCTGCCTTCTGGGTCAGAGCCCCCCAGCAGACCAATGCTTCATAAACAGAAGCTTAAAAGCTTAGTATTGGGAAGAAGATGCACAAATTTGCATCACTAGGTAATTACTGAAGGCATCGCCTAGAATAATTTGCTTGAGTTTATTTTTTTCTGCTAAAGTCACATCCCAACGGATTTGTTTATATGAGGATGGATATGGAACCACTACACAGAAACAGGCTTTTTAATAATAAAAAAAAACGCAAAGCTGAGTTGGGTGCATGTCTCCCACTCACAGAATCCAGAACTTAAGTGTTCCATTTGAGGAAGATTCATTTGGTAATATTAACCGTATAATAAGAACCACCAAGTAATATTTATTTAAATTAAGGGATTATGTAGTGTGCATAGGTTGCATAGCTCCCAAAGTCCAGTGTGTGCAGTTGTAGGCTTGTGGTTAAGGAACCCGGTTTGATTCCTGGTCCCACCAAGTACTATGACTTAAGTGCCCTTGTACAAGGCACCTAACTCCAATTGCTCCCCGGGTACCATATACAACGCTGCCCACCGCCCAGGCATGTGTGCTCACTTCACTCAGTGTGTGTCTGAGTGTGTTTCACTGCAAGGATGGGTTAAATGTGTAAAACATGGATTTAAGGTGAACTGGCTGATCTAAATTGCCCTTATATACCGTATGTGTCTGTGTAAGTGAGTGTGTGTAAAGTGATGAACTGGCGCCCTGTCCTGGTGTATCTACCTGTGCCAAGATGAAGGATTGGCACCACGGTGAGGTTTAAAGGACCATGTGACCTTCAGGTCACAAGGCTGGTTCCTTAACCCCATGCCCTTTTTGGCGCTCTACCTGTTGTTTTTTTTCTTCGCCAAATTCAGATCCAACTTATAACCTTTATCATAAAACTGGGAGTTACGGTCCTTAACTCTGATTGGCTGAGCGGTTTGTCCAGCCGTGACATTATTGACAATAACACACACCTCTGAGCGCTTCACATTCGTGTCAATGCATGATATACAATACATTATTTTCCTGATGTTTGTATAAACCGCTTTGTGTAATTTGACCAACAGATTGCAGTGTTTGATTGTTAGAGCAACCGGAAACCTGGTACTCAGCGATCAGCGTTCACTTTGAAAAATGTACTAGTTTATTAATGATTTCACTTTTTAATTAACACAATAATCCTTTTATAATAGTGTGTATGTAACCGTTTTATAAATGCAATAAGGCACTCAAGGTTGTGTCTTATTGTGAATAAATCCCAGGAAAGAGGTGTAACTGTACTCCGCAATGCGTCTTGCCCAACAACACCTCTTTCTCGTGATTTATTCACAATAATGCACAACCTCTTGTACCTTACTGCTCTAATAACCACATACTCCATCATCATGTACTGTACACCAACAGACCTCCTCCTGAACACCAGATCCGGGTCTTTACCTGTCCATCAGGATGTCCAGTACCCTCTGTGTAGTGGTGAAGGAACGGTAGGTGGAGAGGAAGATGGAGATGAAGGATGAGTCCTCCATGGAGAAGGAGTGAAGGAGGTGAAGGACCAATTTCTCCTCGGTCCCGGCCTTCACACATTGCGAGCGATGACCGATGGACTGCGACAGGAAGGTGTGTGTGAATACAGAGTGTTAGTCCACATAACTCTACACTGTTTTGTTTAAAGCCCTACAGTAGAATCTATGACATCATTATTGGATTAAGGTTTTGACAGGAGGAGTCATCCAGTTGCTTTGGGTGATAAACATTTTCTCCAAGGGGCAAAACTAAAGATGCACACAAGATGTAACAAAAACAAAGCTTTAAGAAAACATGGGGCAATTGTAACTATGAATCATCACTGCCAATCTGACACAGGCTCCTGACCCGGAGCCTTAATCCTAAGTGACTTGGATCTAATGATGTCATGACCTCTACTAATCTCCATGGATGGGGGAAATTCACAAAATAGAAGAAATATGCCAAAAAGAGGGAAGAAGCTTTTAAGATAAACTCTTTCCCTGTTATCATATGGACTTGCAATGTCAAAGAAATGCAAACATGTGAGGATCTAATGCCTAAACTCCCAACATTCCTAATGTAGCTGTTGTAATTATCACAATGCATTCACAACAGTGTGGTAAACAACAAATCTGCAGAGTCAATAGTATGTGTTCGTTCTACCTGAGCACTGGGGTCACCGGTTGGAGACTTTACTACCACAGTGTAAATAATTCCATCCTCTTCTTTCTCAGAGACCGTGGCCTGCAAGGACAACAGAGAAATTATTCATAACAATAATTCACTCCTTTAAAACATCACATCGTTTTTACACTAAGGGTCCATTTTATCACACACTAACCCCCCCGTCGTGATCATGTCAGCGTCTCTGCAATGCTAATGCTGCCCGCGTGATACCTGTGATGAGAGGTTCTGAGGACGGACAGAGTGAACGAGACAAACGAGTAGGAAGAGAAACAAATAGATTACATTCTGTAAATGTAAAACTACTAAGTACACGTCATCCCCTCCCCTCTAACCACACACCAATCGCTATACGCCAAGCATCCCACGTCATCTTCTCCACTCCACCCGCACGCCAATCACTATATACCAAGCATCCCATGTCATCTCCTCCATTCTACCTGCATGCCAATCTCTGTACATCAAGTGCCCCACATCATCCCCTCCACTCTACCCCAGCGCCAATTGCTGTACACCAAGTGCCCCACGTCTTTTTCGCCACTCTACCCGCACATAAACAGCTATACGCCAAGCGCCCGGGGCATCCACTCCACGGCCCCGCACACCAATCGCTATAGAGATGACACATGCCAAGCCCTTTACATATATTTATATATAAAATCATGTGTGTATACAAATGTGTGTGTGTAATTTCAGGACAATTTCTGAATTCCAATATCAAGGTTAATCAATGCTTGTGTGTAAACATCACTAGATAGCGCTGCTCTCTTTGCCCTTATCACAAAGTTATAAATAAAGTTCGGTTATATGACTCTGAAACACACCTTCATCAGTCATGCCACCGTCACAACACGATCGCAATGTTAATAAAGTTTCTGGAGCGTATTCAGTACGATGTAGTTTAATTAATTTCAAAATGACTAAATATCACATGTAAAAAAATGAACTGCCATAAAACTCCAGCTCACCAAATTCAAAGGGCAGTACCAAGTTGTTTTCATGGAGGAAGCCTCGTCCTGAAGCACAAAACACAGTGAGGGGTTAGGACTGTGAGACGGATTAAAAGCAGAATTTCATAAATGCTAACAGTACGGACAGTATAGACTTCAAATTAAAGCCACAATGTTTCACTATTTGTCTACACACATGAAAGTCTGGACACGCCCCCTTTTTACTCCACGTATTGTTGTCCATGTAATCAGTTCCACATAAAGATGGACTTTGTAGTTCTACAATTCCAGACTGTAGTACATCTGTTTGGGGACTAAAGTACATACTGTGTACGCCCCCCTTTACTCTGCTCTAATGGTCAGGACCCCAAAAGTACCAAAAGGGAGCAGGTATTATTTGGTGGGTGAATTATTCCTATCCTAGCAGTCACTGAGGTGTTTAAAAGAAACTACACTACATCAGTGTCACTGCAAAACTGACGACAAACAATCCATCACCCAAATGATACCTGCTCTGTGATGTTCCTGACCAATAAAGAACAAAGAACCAACAGGGGATAAACAAAAACCAGAACACAGATGGACTACAATCAGTAATTGTAAAACTACAAGGTCCATCTATATGGTTATGTTGAGGAAATAAACGATGGAGCAAGAAGGGGGCGTGTACAAACTTTTGACTAACTTTATCGAGCTTTTTTTGTTTCCATATTTACCACAGTAAGACTTTAGTCTTATAGAACGCTTTCGCCGGACTCTGATTGGTTCCCAATCCCTGCCCTTTGCCAGTGAATTTGTGAGCATGTCGCAGTCACATTACAACAAAGCCGTGTTTTCATTCAAACAATCGCTTCATTCATGCTACCAGCACACACAATGAAACCTGCAGCAACCCACATTACACCCTGATAAACCAGCCGACACCAAATCCATCGGCGCTGAAGCAAAACCTGGACTGTTGGATTCATTCTTACTTACGTACTTACTTACTTACTTCTTACACTCAGAATCCACTCTAAATCCATTTGTTCAAACACTATTGAGTGTAATTCACAATTCAGCTGTGGAACAACATAAAGATATTCATTCATTCATTCAGTATCTTCCACTTATTCACTCCATTTTCTCTGCTAAAGTTTAAAAAGGAAGAAACTGTTGTTTATATTTTAAGTTGTATGTATGTATATACATATATATAGTGTATATTATATAGTCTACATTTATTATCTTATTATCTTACTCAATCTCTCTCTCTCTCTCTCTCTATATATATATATATATATATCTGTTCCCCATGCCCATCCAGGGGAGAACGTTTCGGGCGCTGGGCAGATACACCCAGAACAGGGCGCCAATCCATCGCTGGGTACACACTCACACACACACATACACACACTATTTAGAGCATTCAATTTACCTTGAGTCCATGTTTTTGGGACTTGTAAGGAAACTGGAGAACCCGGAGAAAACCCACGCAGACATGGGAAGAACATGGAAAGACCACACAGATTGGGATTTGAACCGGGAATCCCCAGCATTGAAAGGCGAACGTGCTAACCACTAAGCCACTTTGCCCTCCCATTTTTTTTTTTGCTGCCCATTGTTATTTAATCTTGGGTAAACTAAAGCGTTGTTAAAAGTCAAAAGTCTTACCTGTCTCTACCTTTTCCGTCAGATTACCTTGTTTGTAAAATAGTTTGTTTTTTATAAAAAAAGTGTTTTGCAATAGTCTACTTTTCAAACATGTTTTTTGACATGTTACTTATTTTTGCACTTCTTGGCCACCATGAACGTGAGGAAAGCAACGTGTAGGAGAAGCAGTAGATGAATTCCAACATTTTAGAATTCGTATTCTATCAGAACCTACTGTTAAGTGTCCCAAATGCGTGGAACCCAAAAGGAAGCGCCGCAGCGCAAAGTGGAGCCGGGATGCCAGGTAGCAGAAAATTAGGTTTATTTTTGTATAAGCAAAATTATACAAGGGAACACAGGGAGCCGTACGGGAAGCACGGCAATGCATGCCGAAAAACAAGATCGCACGGAACAAACAGAAACAGAGGCTTTATAAAATAAAAGTCCCCGATTCAGGAAAAAAAAGAACAAAAAAGAAAACGCACTTAATTAAGTAAACACACAAAGACCAAACGAGGGCAAATAGTTAATCAACTGAACTGAACACACAAAACGTACGTTTTACACAAAGTAAAAAAAAATTTTTTTTAAAAAGTGATCAGGTCCCAATCATTATTAATCCACTCAGGCACGAAGGCAGATCAAATGGCAGGATAATTGGTCCCCGGCAGACATCAACTTTAGTGCTTTTGGCTACTTCAGTATAAAGTTGTAGAAGACGTGTGTGATCACACAAATAAGACATTGTGATAAAAAGGACAGGCACAAATGTAAATAAGAATGTAAGATTTCAAAGGATTAAACTCCTTCCTTTGAGTTCTTGTTCAAAGCTTTAGAAAATAGTGGAAAGTTTGTGGGAGCATCACATCATCCTCTCACTGTCAATGACCGAGTCGGGAAAATGTCGTTCTGGGAAACTGAAAAGAGGTCCAAAAAGAAGGTCTCAGTTGCTGAAGTCAGCTAGTTATTTATTTACATGGATACGAGAATACTTTATTGTCAATTCCATAGCACATCGTACGACACAAGAAGAATCGAAATATAAGTTTATATAGCGCTTTTTACAACAGTTTGTTGTCACAAAGCAGCTTTACAGAGTCCAAAGAGCCAGCCGAAGCGACAGTGGCAAGACAAAACTCCCTGTTATGATGTTATTTTTAAGAAGAAACTTTGGAAGGACCAGGGCTCAGTGGGGAACTCATCCTCCTTGAGCGGTCAGGCAGCATCAGTGTAGGACAGTAATGTACAGAATGTGATATCATTTCTCTCTCTCTCCATAGACCGAGAGAGCGATCCACTGGGACCATTTTCGTGCGGCCAACTTCATAGTAAGAAGGATAGACATAAAGAGCAACGGTACAGATGGGATACAAAAGATCCTGCTCCCATACTCTGCCAGCAGCACCGTCTGGGCATGCGGGGGACACTCTTTAGAACACCAGCACATATAACACAAGACGCACACACAGACACGTCTGGAGTAAAGCCAATGGAGGCGTGTCCAACATTGGGGAAGAGTCTTTGGTTGAGGGACGGGGATCCCCCATTCTGACGGAATTTGTTTTTCTCCACCAGCAGCTCCACCAAGGCCAGACGGGGTGAGAGGGAGCCGAATAGCAGATGAGATTCAGTCAACAACCTCAAGGGAGTTCAGCTGCCATGTTCTCAGATTCTACATCCTGATTATTGATCTCCAATCCGTCCAGTCTCGAACACAGAGCTGCAGGTTTCTCCAAGATCGATTTTATTTTGCGAGTCAATGTCACAGTCTGAGTACCCATGACTCTGCCCAACCCAGCAATCTTGCAGGACAGTTTCTGGGGCCATTTGACAACTTTTTTAATGTCCGGCTCCACCAGCGCGACGCTCAATCCAATCAGAAGAGCGCATGATCATTAATCCGAACAGATAAACATCTTCGATATCCTCAATGGAAAGGGGTGACTCCAGGGGTGACTCCACTTCCTCCACGCGTCCATCGTATATCCAGCTGCAAACGTTCCATTCAGACACGCTGCTGCCCGCGAATCCTGTCTTCTCATCGTGAAGCATTGAGAGACCAATTGATTAGATTTTTAGATTGAAAAAACATTCATCTTAAATATCCAATCCTAATTCTCTACTAGGGTCACGTGGGGGGGGGGGGCTTTTAGGCAAAATCTTCGAAAACACAGTCATTCATTTGTGATCTTCAGCTAAATCCTTTACCCAGGTCATGGGGGATTCCCTATGTCCATACAGGGGGAGGATTTGGGCGCTGGGAAAATACACCAAGGACGTGGTGCCAATCCATCCCTGGGCACAAACTCAGTCACTCACACAAAGACACATACGCTATATAGGGACAGTTTAGAGTTCACCTTGAATCCATGTTTTTGGACTGTGGAAGGAAACCAGAGAACCTGGAGAAAAATCACCCACACACAGCGAGAACATGGAAAGTCTCACCAGATTGGGATTCGAACATGGATCCCCAGGACACACACTACATAGAGACAATTTAAATAGGGGCAATGTAGGGCAGCTAATTCACCTTGCTCGCACTCACACACACATAAGATAGGGGCAATTTAGAGCAAATAAGTTCTTATTACATTGTTGTCCGCTTAATCCTCTACTGGGGTTGCGGAGGGGGTTCCCCATGCACATCTAGGGGAGAACATTTTGAACACTCGGCGCCAATCCATCACTGGACACACACTCAGACACACACTATATGGGGCAATTTGGAGCAACCAATTCACCTTTAATTCATGTTTTAGGATTATGGGAGCAAAATGGAGAACGTGGAGACGTGAAGAAAATTTCACCAAGATCTTCATTCCAACCTGGATCTCCAAAGTTCTAGGAGGCGAATGTGCCAAACACTACAATACTGTAAGTTACATTTGTATATTTATTATGCACCTACACAAACATTTGCTTCCATTTCTACAAATATGTTTGTAAAGATTAATGGTTCTTAAACCTTTTAGACCAAAGATCACCCATTATCAAACCAAAACATTCAAGTACTACCTGTGTATCCATCCCAAAATGACCTATTGCAAAACATCCGGTGTAAATGTTTATATGCAGTTACCACTTACCACCAGCGGGAGGAGACCTGCTGATAATAACTTTTTTCAGAAATTTCAAGTATGGTGTCTGTGTAGCCCATAGTATTTTCACAATACAATTGGTTTTAATAAAAACATTTGATAACACTTTACCTAAATCCTGTCTTCATAATACATTATAAACACATTTAAAAAGCTTTATAAAGTATTTATAATACTTTTTTAATACTTGTTATAATGTTAATGTTAATGTTCACAGATGTACATAACCACACCCATAAAGTGTTATAACAACATGCCATAAGGCTTTATAACACAAAGTGACATAATGCATTATAAACACATTTATAAAGCTTTATAAAGTATTCATAATGATTTATGAAGTATTTATAATGCTTTATAATACTTGTTATAAATCTATGTTAATGTCCATAGATGTACATAACCACACGCATAAAGTGTTATAACAACATGCCATAAGGCCTTATAACACAGTGACATAATGCATTATAAACACATTTATAAAGCTTTAGAAAGTATTCATAATGCTTTATAATACTTGTTATGAGCCTATGTTAATGTGCACAGATGTACATAACCACAGCCATAAAATGTTATAACAACATCCCATAAGGCTTTATAACACAAAGTGACATAATGCATTATAAACACATTTATAAAGCTTTATAAAGTATTTATAATGCTTTATAATACTTGTTATAAACCTATGTTAATGTCCATAGATGTACATAACC
>JAOUQT010035472.1:0-11292 GCA_025769995.1 Xyliphius kryptos
CGCCTCATGCTACCTCTATGGTGAGAGAACTGACCAAATGCAAAAGTGACCAAAACATCAGCCAGAAAGGATGAGAAAAGGTCTGTTTTGGTAGCGTTCCTCGAAAAGAGTAGTAAGCAGCTCGACGCTCACCTGTTTCTCCAGTCTGCCTGGTGATTCATGATTAAGAGGATACTTTTTACTTTGCTGATTTTCAAACACTAATTATATCCAAAGAGGGTAGTTATGCAGTTGTAGTAGTAACGTTGGAAAAAGAATTAATTTTAGGGGTACTGAAGTATTAACAGAAATGTGCGGGAGACTTATTCACTCGCCGCCATCTTTCCACCCCCATTGGGCATCCTGGTACCAATAGCTGGTGTAAGGATCAGACACCACAATCCAGCTCTTATTTTTTCCAGTAATGAGCACGTAATGAGCACTCCTAATGAGCAAGGCACAGTGCAGCAGTTTTGGAGGTGTTCTGACCCAGTTATCTAGCCTTCACAATTTGGCTCTTGTAAAACTCTGATGCTTACATTTTGTTTCTTTTTTTATAACATGCATTTTCAGTCATATGCTTCCAATTTCCTGGGAACACTTTGAGGAAGGCCTGTCCCCAAACTGTTCAAAAGACAAGTTCCATTAAGGCATGGTTTGTATTTAATAAGGAGAAACTCGACTGGCCTTCACAATCTTTTGAATATACCAAACCGTGTGTCAAATTAGCACTGGTGCCATTAAAGCTGAAGTTGGCTACTTGCATTTGTTTATTTGACTTTATGCTCACCTACATACATAAAAATTTTAGTTGTTCGCTAGCTTAACACTGAAATAAGTGTGTTTTTAATTCACCACATTTGCAGAAACAATAGAAAAAATATTTCTGCTGGGCCACTATTTTTTAACATATGGAAGTCAGTGGCAGACATTTCATACCTGACCAATATAATGTACCTGTGATCAAAGAGAGTCTAAGAAGACTGACGAAAAGATGCAGTTGTTTTATAAATAGAACAGCTACATAACCTATATTTGGTAGTGTTTTGACATTTTCCCCAATATAACGCTTTCTTTTAAAACTGGCCATTTCTTACTCCCCTCTTCACACACACTACTTACCTGCTAAGTCTTTTGTGGAAAGTTTCATGTGTATTTATGTTCTTATAAACAGTTGTCAGCTGTATATTTTGCCATGTTTGATAAGCATTATTTTGAAATAAGAGATAATAGTACTTTGCATCATGCCTTGCAATGCCTCTTTTCCATGATTTAGTTACAATAATGCCACCCATTCATACCTTATGGCTTTAATATACACTTACACTTAATTAATGTTATTTAATGTTAATTAATGCCATATGTCTTCTGTGATGAAAAAAATAGGTGGTACTGGGAAGTTTTGATTTGATAATGTGTGGTATTTCGTCTGAAAAGTGTTTAGAACTACTGATTTAAAATTATGCAACCTTTCATACTTTATTGCTTTATTAAACTACAGCACTCAAGGCACTGCTGCCCCAGGTATGAGGAAGTTAAAATGACTGGCTGAATCTTCCTGGAAGATCAATCAGTAGATTTTATAATGGATTATACTAGGTGTGTCCACACATTTCTGGCCTGAGATCTACTTTTTCCAGTGGTCAGGCCATTATGATCTACCCGAATTAATTTTTTATAGCTTTATTTAAACCTTTTTACACACATAATGTTGATATTATTATTATTAATACAGCGGCAATCCACTGAAAAAACACTATTATTCTGAGGAATTGCACGGAATGGTGTCTGCCAGGTGGGAGTCAAATGATCATCAGTGAGGGTAGAGCGATATCTGGACATTATTATTTTCATTTAGTGAAAAACTTGATTCACATAAGTAGGTTGGTCCTAAAAATTTGTGGCACATACACACTCTCCATATAAAGATACTCTTTCAAAAAATGTCCAAGTATCTGTATACTAATTGCTGTTTGACAAATACATATATGACACATTATATGCAACATATAAAAACTTTAATCTTGCAATTGTAATATTATAAATCATTAACAACATAAATATAGCTTTCATGCAATGCCTTCCAAAAAGTAACAACAGCAGAGAATAACAACAAGAATGCACATACATTTCACATACACTTTATTCTGACTCTATTCTCACCGCCACTTTGATCGCAAAAATGATGAATAAATACAAATCATCAGGGGGGAGAAAGGTGTCATAAACAGGTGGAAGTCTATAAAACCTGATATGCGGAGTGTTTCACTGCAATCTACCAACGTGCACTGTTTGATTGACCAGTCAATCGCTATCGACATATTGTGCACCCCTGGATTTTGCCAACTGTGCTTTCCCAGTAAAGTATAGAAGCTTAGGATTCAGCTACAGGATGCATCTCAGTAACTCTTGGATTCATTATCCTGCTCTGACAAGGATATTTCAAATTTTACCGTGTAACATGTAGCACCACAACAAATGCAATTCACTAACACTCTGTAAACAATTTGCTTTTAAAAGAGCTAATAAAATGTTTGGGGTTTTTTTTTGGCAACAATCAAGTGTGGTAGAAAAAGTGTGGAAGAAAAATAGAAACTACTCCGTTTCTATCTTAGCAGAGGTGCAAGATAGAGCTTTACCCATGCATTTGCATGTGTTCCCCGAGGAAGTAAGACAGTTTAGAGGTTTCTTTTTTATCACAAGGTCTTCTGACTACTCAGACAATTTAGAAGCCTAAAGAAAAGCACATGTTGCTCCTTAATGGCTTCAGTCTATGGATGATCCAATATTAGAGGAAGATGGGTTCAGGTAAATCATAAGTAAATTGTATTACACCCTTTAAACCTTGAATTTTGAGCAGTGCATAGTATAGTGTGAGGTGTTTGTTGAAGGTTATTTTCTTCAGTGTTCATCAGTTACGTGACCTTGACATCCCATTCCAGAACTATAGACATTAATATGTGTTCTACGGACCCGCTGTTTACTCCCTGATTAAAGAGCCTTGTCTTATGACTTTCACAACAATTTACTGTTTGTGTTTTGGAATTTGTGTTTATTACATTTGTGAGGCAAGCAGCAGTTCAGCATTAGAATTCATCTTTATCTCTCTTCTTCATAATTGAGCTTTGCACGCAAGAATATGTACATATTATGGTTTGTAGATTTTTTAAAGTTTATACTTATTAAGTTCAGCAAGATGAAGGAGGGTTTCACAGGGGTTACACTGAGGACACAACCCTCTCGCAGAGTGATAACTGGGGTCGGAGTGTTATTCATAAAATAGCAGAGCCTGAAGCTTTATATAAAGATTGTTCCTGAAAGACAAAAAAAAAATTGTTACGTTTTTTAATCAGTGAAATGTTCTTCTGGAATTGCCTGCAAAAAGGTAAATACATCAAAGCAGAGAGTTTATGCACGTTTTCGTTCAGGTTTTGATTTTTGCAAATGGTTTCCAGCAGCAGGTGAAAAGGGCCTCTGTTCCTATTGGGCACGTTTCCTGTGTAACCTCTGGCATTTTGGATTTGAATATTCTGACTGTGTTTGCATTCAGCTCAGCTTTGCGAGGGTCATTTTCTTTTGTCTTTTTATCAGCGTTGTTGAGTAAGTCATTGGGTTTTTCATCGTCTTTCCTGTTTCAACGGATCACCTTCTTAAGGAAGGTTTGACAAGTTTAGCTCTTAGGTCAAGTGACGAGGCTACGGAGCAAAAAATGGTGGTACATAATAGATGAAAATGGTGAGTTAGACGCATGTCAAGCACAAAGCTTTTTCTGTGTTTTTTTCTCTTCGTTCATAAAGCATGAGCTCTGCATTTGAAGAGGGTAAATAAATCTCATGGGTTAATGCACAATATGGGATTAACTTGGCCAGAGAGAGAAGTCAGTGTGTTTCATGAAGGTTTCATGTTTCAGCCTTGCTCGACAGGTATTCCAGCTGTGTATACATGTACCTGTTTTATTGTTTGTATGGTGAACAAACAGTATGTCACAAGTGCTAAAAAAGCCTGCATGACAGAAATGTGCTGAAACATTAGATATTATGATGTAGGCTCTGTTACAAGGGGGGAATATGGAACGAGTTAAGTCCAACTCTAAAAAGGCAAACGCAGAAGCTTCTTTATAGGTCAGTCGTAGGATGGAATATACAGCTCTAAAGGTTATTCATAGTTGATTGACAAAGATGTCTAGGTTCTGGACTGGAATAAGAAAGTGAGCTCAAACCAGGATCCTTTCAGTTTGTTGATGCCGTAAGTGGTTATTTTTTGGTAATTTATTGATATTGACTTATTGTGACTCTGACTGATGCAAGTGGGACTGCATAACCTGGGAAATTATTGAAACATCCTCTTATTTTATAGTCAATAAAGGAACATGGGAGATGAAGGAAATTAAGCGTTTAAAGTTCTGCATATATTTTTCGGCATTTAGTCAAAAAATGAAACTCTATCTGCTGTGGGTCAAAAACTAATTTATAGATAGATACATCTCTGTCCTCTTTACATACAGTCTTGTACCAAAGTCTTGGCTCATGATCTTGTATGTAAGGTGTTGTTTGTTGTGAAAGCAAGCATTCGTTTGTTCAAATCCTACTGTTAGACCATGTATAGACAGTTTTGATTTTTAACAGGGCGGCACAGTGGTGCAGCAGTTTGCGCTTGCACCTCAAATCAAGATGGTACTAGGTTCGAGTCCCGTTGGTGAAAAATCTTTTGTGGTAACTTTTCTGGCTTTTTCTAACTGGACATTCATCTTGTTTGTTTTTTTACTTGCATTAAATGTACATACACACAACATACAATGGTCTATAATGGACAGTTTTTTTTACCAAAATGCTTGGTTAAGCCCAAAACCACACAGAGGTTTGGAGAGAACTTGCAAAGGGTGCGATGCAATCGCTTAACAAATGAAATGACAAATTTGTTGTTAAAAAAGCTCTTGGATGCCCATCGAGGGGAGAACGTCTTGGAAACTGGGCAAATACACCCAGGACAGGGTGCCAGTCCATCGATGGCCACACACTCATACACAAAGACTACGGGTGCAGAGCAGTCAATTTCACTCCCATTGGAAAACCACGTGGACAAGGGGAGAGCATGGAAACTCCATACAGATTGGGATTCGAACCGGGAATCCCCAAATCTGAGAGACGAACCACTAAGCCACCATGCTGCCTGCTTTTATATACATGTTGTATATTATACTTGGGTGAACAATAATATTCTAATAACAATAATTCTTTTGCTCTGGGAACATTTGCCAAGACAGTTCTGTTCAAAAGCATCATGGTGTGTTGCTATTGCTGTGTTATTCTTAACTGTTGCTGTAAAACACACCTGGTGTTTGTAGGATTATTTCATTTTCTGACTAACCATCTCTTATCTTGGGTGGTTTTATGACAATGATTACTGATCTTACAAATACAGTACCAGTCAAAAACGTGGGCACACTTCCTTTTTGCTCCACTTATTGTCCCATATCAGTACCACTTACCGTATAGATGGACTTTGTACTTCAAAAATTACAAATTGTAGCTCATCTGTTTATAGAGTACAGTACATACTGTTAGTCACCTTTGTTTTGGGTGCTGGGCAGATACACCCAGGACAGGGCACCAATATATTGCTGGCACACGCTTACTCACACACATTATATAGGGACAACTTGGAGTAGCCCATTTACCAAGAATCCATGTTTTGGGAGAAAACCGAAAACTCCCAAAGCAACCCACATGGAAACTCCACCAAAATCAGCATTTGAACCAGGATCCTCAGTGCTGAAAGGTGACTGTACTAAGACGATTTGCCGCTCATCTAAACGATCTGATTTCTCTTAATCAGCTAATTAACTATTCTACATGTCATACAGAATATGTAGGCTGTAAAATGATTTGGAGACACATCTCTTTTTTATATAGCTGGTTTTATTTATTATATACCTCATTTATTGCTCTACAGGGGACATTTTAATGTAGAACTTAATCATATTCCTCATGGTGCTCAGTGCTCTGATAAATATTTGCCACGGGCATTTTTTTAGCAGCGAACTTTAATGAAGGAACTGAAATTGCTTGTGCTTATTTATAATGTTCCTTGAGAGACACCTACACGTTGGATCTACAAAAGCAATTATGACCTCCATTTTACATTAATCTCTCATCATCTTCTAGATATTTAGATCTTTACATGACTTTGGAGTATATCTCAAATTTTTTGTCAATTAAGTAGAACATTTTGGAAGAGGAGGCCTGCCTTACAGTCAACATTTTAGTTTTTCTCCACAGGTTAGGACCAGGGCTTTGTGTGGGTCAAGCATGATTTTGGGGATAGGGCCTTCTTTCAATTTTCCTTAAAGAAATAAATAAAACACCTTAATTTAGTCATTTACAATGGTGTCCTAATACGTTTGTCCATTTAATTTACAAAAAACTTGATTGCTGTTTTTTTTTTTTTCAATTGAGAGATAATAAGACAGAGAACCAGCACCACCAAGTTATCCACACAAGGTTGCGCATAGGACATTCCCAGCTGATGCGCAAACACTTACTAACAGATAATAAATCCCTTGGCTGTTAAAATAGCTAAAAGACTCTGACAAATAAACAAGCCACAAAGATGCAGCCACAAAGATGACAGCACATGCCGACAACATCAAAGACATTTTTAACAAGACTTCACCAGGGAAAATATCATTTAACACACCTCAATAAATAGCAAATTGAATTCCACTATAATATGAACTTGACATGCCATATATACACTGCTCAAAAAAATAAAGGGAGCACTTAAACAACACAATGTAACTGCAAGTCAACCACACTTCTGTGAAACCAACCTGTCCAGTTAGAAAGCAACACTGATTGTGAATCAATTTCACTTGCTGTAGAAATGAGAGGCATTTAGCAAGACAACTCCTATGGCTAAATGGGTCAGAAGAGAGATTTGACGGGCTCTGAAAAGTCAAAAATTGTAATATGTCTTGCAATTGTAATATGTAATATGTCATACGGCAGTCTTGAAATTGCCACATTTTTGCAGCCTGGTAACCGGACAGTCAAGCGTTTATGGCAAATAGCCAAGAGGGTCGCAAGAAGCGTGTTGGAAAAAAGGCACAAAATAACTGCCCATGAATTGAGGAAAATTAAGCATGAAGCTGGCACGCTGCAATTTGCTACCAGTTTTGCCATATTTCAGAGCTGCAACGTTACTGAAGTATCAAAAAGCACAAGCTACACGATACTCAGGGACATGGCCAAGGAATGGAAGGCTGAAAAACAACAACAGCAAGAAATATTAGATAAACATGACATGGCCCCCTTGTTCACCTGATCGGAACCCCATAGAGAACCTGTGGTCCTTCATAAAATGTGAGATCTACAGGGAGGGAACACAGTACACCTCTTTGAACAGTGTCTGGGAGGCTGTGGTGGCTGCTGCATGCAATGTTGATCGTGAACAGATCAAGAACCTGACAGAATCTATGGATGGAAGGCTTTTGAGTGTCATCGTAAAGTAAAGGTGGTCACTGATTTGTTTTTGAATGTCAGAAATGTTTATTTGCCTAATAATTCTGCACAGTAATAGTTACCTGCACAGATTTCTTCCTAAGATAGCCAAATCAAAAAAAAAAAAAAAAAAACACTCAAACGTCCAATAATATTAAGCTTATATATTTGTATGATATATGTATATACACAGTGGGTGAATTAAGTATTGAAAACGTCACCATTTTTCTCAGTAAATATATTTCTAGTGTTGCAATTGACATGAAATTTTCACCAGATGTCAGTAACAACCCAAGTAATCCATACAATCTTGCGAGGAGCACCTGGTTGTGGTCGGTTTATGGTGAAATGATGTTCTTTCCCCAACAGTGTTCACTGGAACATTCAGATGTTTAGAAATCCTTCTGTAACCAATGCCATCATTATGGTTTTCAACAATAAGTTTGCGAAGGTCTTGAGAGAGCTCTTTACTTTTACACATCATGAGACGTTTCTTGTGTGATACCAGGCCATCATTTGGGATTGAACCAGCTGATATTAATTATCATGGACAAGGGGCAGGATTGCTTTCTAATTACTGAGAGAATTCAGCTGGTGTCTTGGCTTTCAATGCCTTTTTGCACCTCCCTTTCTTAATGTGTTCAATACTTTTTCACAGTGCGATTCCACATAATTCCATATAATTAAATTTTTGGACATCTATGGTTTGATTTCTTTGTATGTATGCGTTACTTGGGTTGTTAACATCTGGTGAAAGTTTCATGTGAATAGCACCTCTAGAAATGTATTTACTGAGAAAAATGGTGACGTGTTCAATATTTATTTCACCCACTGTAATTCCATGTGTTCATTCATATGTTTAATGTAAATATTCGTGAATTTACAGAAAACGCATTGAATGAGAAGGTGCGTCCAAACTTTTGGCCTGTACTGTATGTGTTTTTGACTAATTAAAATAATAACTTTTTGACATCTTCAATCTACAAAAAGGTGTTTTGTAAGTGCAAGTGCATTAACAGCTATTGCTACAACTTCTTTATTGCTTCTTTTTTCACCACAATGGAAGTCATCATGGATGCCTACTTTCCATGTATCTTAATTTTAAAGATTTCCTTCTTAAACGTAATTGTGTTTCTGCTGTTTTTCTTTGATGGGCTGCTGGATCTGGAAACGTTTTGGTTACATGATATAGCGTTAACGTCACTTTTACTTTTAAAGGGAAACTAAACAGTGGAAATAAAACATTTCCACATCATGTGATCACGGCAATTAAATATAAAGCAATTGGCAAAAACATTTAATATTGAGTGATGTGCACATGCCTGTGTTGATGATTCCCTGCCAATAAAGCAATATATGTCTGACTGTTGACATCTGTCTAGGTTGTTTTCAGTCAGTGGTGTGCCTGTTTTCCTTTGCCAAGACAGCAATATGATAGAAATGTATCTGAACACACCTCTTTTGAGACAGAAACGCACATCACAAGCAATGTTGCTATTTAAACAACACAGGCAAAGAGCATTAAAAATAACTGTTGGAGGGCTGTAAGATAGGGCTATATGTGTATGTAGCTATAACCCATTTATGTTTAATCAAGCTCCATCATAAACTGCAGTCATCAAGAGGTTAATGGGTTTTAAAGACTTATACGGTTATACTGTAGAGGTTTACCATACAATTAAATATTGCACAGTGTAAGGAGTGCCCTATTCAAATTGTACATGTTTACAATGACAATAAAGGCATTAATTAATTAATTCAAATCGTAGGTGATCATCTTTGTCAGTGTCAATTTTTAAATGGGGGCATTAATGGCTCTTATCACACAACTGACTAAAATTATATTGAGCATATCCATAAAAAACTGCCAGGTAAACAAGCAGGTTTACTATTGATATACATAGTGGTTGGATTTTCAAATTTCTGTAGGAGCATAAAAACGAATAAAACTTTGATGTCATTTCTATAATACTAATGGCATGGTGGCTTAGCGGTCAGCACATTTGCCTCTCAGTGCAAGGGATCCAAGTTTGAATCATGATCTGGGTGGAGTTTCCATGTTCCCCACGTGTTCGTGTGGTTTCCTCCAGGTTCTTTTGTGTCAGTCCAAAAACATGGATTCAAGGTCAATTGACTGCTCTAAATAGCCCCTATATAGTATGCGTGTGTATATATCTCTCTGTCGGTGCCCAGCGGTGGATTAACGCGCTGTCGTGGTTGTGTCTGCCCAGCACCCGACACACAGAAACCGAATTGGTTGCGGGTCACATTAGATGTGGACTTTTACCCGATCTGCAAATCTAAACAGATAACATCCACCTCCACCAACACTTATCTACAACTCTAACAGCTGTAGTAGAATAAAAAAAAACACCAATCATATCGAATTAGTCTGAGAGGTAGAGCTTACTGAGGTACAGCTCAAAACTACAAAGGCAGTAATCAGTCAAGACTGCATGAAAGCTGCCGGTGTGCCGAGGTTGATTTGGGAGATGCAGAAGCTGCCATGGACGTTGTGATTCAGAGATGGCTCAGTTTCAAGCCTCAGGGCCACCTTAGCTCTCTCCCTGCACTTGCCTCTAATAAGCTGCATATCACCGGTGTTAAATAGAGGAGCTGGATCCATGGAGAGACAGTAAGATTTAGAGACGCTCTGTAAGATCGGAAAGCGCTGTTTATTACCGCAATCCCTACTACTAAAAACAGTACCTATGAATCATTAGTATATGCAGTCTATGATTTACTATTGGGAGCAGCACGGTGGTTTAGTGATTAGCACATTCACCTCTCATTGCAGGGGATCCAGGTTCGAGTCCCAATCTGGGTGGAGTTCCCATGTTCTTCCGTTTGTGTGGGTTTTCGAGTTCTCTGGTTTCCTCCCACAGTCCAAAAACATGTATTCAAGATAAATCCATCTAAATTGCATCTATATAGTGTGAATGTCTGTGTGAATTGTGTCCAGTAATCAAATTTAACAAAAGTCAAAAGTTTAAAAAATGACAAAACATACAACTAAATTTATGTTTAGCAGATGCTTTAATCCAAAGCCACTTACAAGTAAGAGAACACACAAGTCAGTAACTTAATCATTTGTGTATCTGGATATAACGCCTACATTTTAACACCTAGAAGTTCACAAGCAAATGGAGTACAGTCTGTAATTGTAGCTCTACACAGTAAATCTACACAGTAAGTGAAACTGCTGATAGACAATAAATAAAAAGGAAAAAAAGGAGGCGTATTGAAATTTTGACTGGTACTGTACATGAGATTAGATTACATACAAATCAGTTCTCAGGATTTTAAAGGTTGCATTATTTCCAAGATCACTACATGTACTGTGTATTAATCTTTCTATTACGTTCACTTTACTAGAGCTGATTCAATAGAAATTCAGATTACACTTGTCGCTTCTCCCTGATGTTCTTATTTAGAATCATAACACAAAACTATATACAGTGGGTGAAATAAGTATTGAACACTTCACCATTTTTCGCAGTAAATATATTTGTAGAGGGGCTATTGACATGAAATTTTCACCAGATGTCGGTACAACCCAAGTAATCCATATATACAAAGAAATCCAACCATAGATGTCCAGAAATTCAATTATGTGGAATGGCACAGGGAAAATGTATTGAACACGTGCAGAAAGTGAGGTGCAAAAAGGCATGGGAAGCCAAGACACCAGCTAAACTCTCAGTAATTAGAAAGCAATCCTGCCCCTTGTCAGTGCAAATTAATATCAGCTGGTTCAGTCCCAAATGATGGCCTGGTATCACACAAGAAACATCTCATGATGGGTAAAAGTAAA
>JAOUQT010035480.1:0-21611 GCA_025769995.1 Xyliphius kryptos
TGTTGCTTCCTAACTGGACAGGTTGGTTTCACAGAAGTGTGGTTTACTTAGAGTTACATTGTGTTGTTTAAGTGTTCCCGCTATTTTTTTGAGCAGTGTATATTCTTGAGCAAGCGTTTTATTTTGGCTGTTGACTTGCGTGCCCAAGAATATATTTTTGGAATATGTGGTCATGGGCATTACATGAGCTTAAAGGTGACCAAGTTTTGGCTTAAACTCAGACTTATTTAAAGACTAGGTTTGATCCTTTACAGAATTCTTCTCCTCATCAACAGGGACAGCTAAGAAATTGAAATCTTGGTTCCCTTTGAAACAACACCTGGTGAAAGAGACATGTTCCACTGACCCCAAATCCCTCTCCACACTCATGCAGAGCTGTCTGTGTGATTCCTGCTGTGCTCTGCACTTTTTTCCTCAGACCTTTCTGCAGCTATTGCCAGTCTTTGATCAGAAAGCAAGGAGATCACAGATAAGCCAAACTTTTATTAAAACAGATTATAAGTCAGAAATTAAACTTTCCATCGAAGGGACAGGCTTTCAGCCCAAATTATGATTTATTTAAGTATGAAAGACAATGAAACGCCGTAACATACAGGACTACCCACACACACAACAGACCCATCAACTACCAGCAATGACAACCGAACTAATCAAAGCTCAAGGGGTGAACTTAATAAATGAATAAAAAATAAAAGAAAAAAACTGTCAGAAACAGAGGTAAAGACAGTCATATTTGTGCCTATGAGTGTTCCCAAATTAGCGACTTGGTTGCTATAGAGACCCTTTCCAAAATGGAAAAGTTGATTAATTTCCATAATTCCATTCAAAAAGTTAAACTTTCATATATTTTAGATTTAGGGCCACTAATGTAAATAATTTTAAGTATTTATTTGTAAATTTTTTACATACACAGTTTCATTTTGAAAGGAATTAAAAAAAAAAAAAAGAATACAGTTTGGATGAATCATGTGGGCTGATTTTTCCACACAGTATTTATGTTTTTTGAAATCCTGTTTCCATGAGTTTTATGAGCTGTAAGCCCAAATTAAGTAAGAATTAACAAATAAATATGTGAAATTGTTTAAATTGTGGGCATTGAATCTATAATCTACAGAAGTTTAACTTTTTGAATGGAATTATCAAAATTAATGAACTTTAAAATTCTACTTTCAAATTGAATTTTTTAAAAAAGGGTTTGTATCAAGCGACTTTTAAGACACTCTAGCAATTAATTATTTAAAAAAAAAACAACTAGAGACAAATCTAGCAACCTTTTCCCGTGTTTTTGGAAACTTCTGTCGACTCTCAAGTAAACACACATATTCTTAAATTTCTGCAATCGGTGAGCAGCAGGTACTGCCATAAGTCCCATTCCAGAACACCATGCCCAAATCTGCCACTATAGAGCGGTATGTAAATGAGAATGCATTTATCTTACACAGTCTCAATTTCAAGTAATGTATTTATATAGCGTTTTTTTTAACAGAAAGTACAGAAAGAAATCTTAAAAGGACCAAAGCTCAATGGGAGACTCATCCTCCTTGAGCGGCCGACCAGCATCAACAGTGTTGGACAGCCATGTACAGATTGTGTAATTATCAGATGTCCTTATTTAAAAAACTTTTAAAAAAATGATGTCCTGAGTCCTTCGTATCTTCTCCATATCCTTCGTATCTGCTTCCCAACTTTGGAACTCCTTACCACCTGACATTAGGAACACAACCATGTCTCATTTTAAATCTGCACTCAAAACTCATATGTTCAGAGTTGCTTTTTCATGTGATTGATTTATACTGTTTTTTTATGGTTCATTTAATTGGTATGTATATGTTTGGTTTCATTATTACTGTCTTATTGTTTTCTCTGTATGGTGTCCTTGAGTGACAGAAAGGCACCTATGAAATAAAATATATTATTATTATAAACAATATAAATCCATTGATATGTCATTCACTTACCTCGTCCACAGTATGTGCCTCTATGTTAAAAGCTAGACATCTAGGTGGGTAACAAAAATTGATTTGGTGTTTTTTACTGACATTTTTTGTTCCACAATGTTCAATAGCTTCAATAACTATTTTTCATTTTGAGAAGTTGGCAAACGTAGTAGAATCTACATTAATGCACCTCCTATGGCCAATTTTTAGATCTTACAACTATGTGGACTATCTTAAGGTCCAAAAATGTAAATATTTGTGTTTAATCATTGTGTAAAAGTCCAGTTGTGTACAAGTACAGTCCCAGTAAAAACCTATGAACCCCCTAATTATGTATGGAGTAACTTATTTGCTCAGCACGTGCTTTATCCATCCTTTTACTACTTGCTTTTACTTTGAAGCTTTTTTAAGATTGTTCCCCCCCCCATCACCTGATCTCTCTCGCTCTCTCTGTGTATATATGGTTCTTTCTCTCTCTTCTCTCCGTCCCCCGGCTCTGAACCTTCATACTTACACAAGGTCTCTAACTTAATGAGTAAAGACATCTTGAGCATATTAAGGCAATTTGTGCGTGGTGTAATTAGGATCATAGCGGGGGTTGTGTCAACACCATCAGCACTCTCTTTTCCTCTGTCTCTTGCATTCCCGTGTATTACAGTGTCAATATTGACTCCAGAGTCACCATCATCCTCCTGTACTGTCATCTGTTTGCTTAATAAACTAATGCACTGCAGAGACAGTCTCCCTCCACTGTCTCATGAACCCACCTAAAAAGATGTACTGTATATTTACCCATCATTTATCAGTGCTAGTCTTTTCTACATTATTAAGTAGAGACCAATATCCCCAACGTGCGTTGAACAGGTAAACACACTGCATACATCAGCGATGACATAATATTAACCCTGCATAGGTTTTCTCTCCTTTTCCCGGGTAGCTGTGGACATGTTTACGGATGGGTTTAGCGAGGCCAGGGTTGAGACCCAGAGTAAGCAATATTATAATTAGAAAACTGAGCTTTCAACTTTGGATTTTGGAATATTTGGATTTTAATATGCTAAACTACAGAAGATTAAGCTTACAGTGCCTACATTTATGTAAACACAAAATTATCAATATTTAATTTTCTCAGTGGCTTTTAACACGACATTCTTTTAATAAATATTTTATGGTTATTGCACTTAAAGCATGCACATTTATATGTAATTACCACAAACATGCTCAACAAATTGCCAACTTGTGTTCATATACATTTGGTCATTTAGCAGACGCTTTTATCCAGAGTCACTTACAAATATCCCAATTTTTTATTTTTTTTTTAATTAGGGTCAGAACACAGGTTTACATACAGAATCCATGGAGCAATAAGTATTAAGGGCCTTGCTCAAGGGCCCACATTGGTAACGTCAGTGGACCTGGGATTTGAACCCACAACCTCCGGATTGATAGTCCAACAGCCTGACCACTGAACTACCACTTCCTGGTGCATAAAAGGGACTTTCAATGACATTCATATTAAAACCATGTCACAGTGTTACAACTTCTCTCTACAATGAAAAACCTTTTTTTTAATGAGTCTAGTTTATTGATGTTGTTCAGTATTGAAGAACTCAAAAGCAACTGTTTCTAATGAAGAAGAAATGCACGCTAATTAATAAATAATGGTCTGATTTTGTGTTGATTTATTGGTTTATTTATTCATTAATAATTTTTGCATCCTCAGCTAGATTTTCAACTTTTTTTATCATGTTAATGATGTCACAACACCAGCGCTTGCAAGAGATGGTTGTGCATGGTTTTCAACGCTGGATAGGGAAATAATCAGCATTAAAGTGAAAGGAATGAATGATAATGAATATGTTAGTCTGGTGGGTGGCATGCAATGCTGACAAATAGATGCTGGCAGTGTGAATGAATTTGCATAATTCTGTGCAATAAACTTTTCTTAGTTTCACGTTTGGTCTCTCCATTTTTCTGTCTTTCTGTCTCCTTTACAGCTTAAACATCTAAATCTGGGCTTCCTCCTAATTCTTATATATGATTTACACTGCTGAGGCCCAGTGCCTAAGACGTTGTACTGAGACGCTTACTGCTACAATGCACACTGACAGTCGCGGCTTCTTTAATAACGGCCTTTTATCTTCATTAGGATTTAATACTGCCATCTGCGCCAAACTCAAAGAAGTCATAAACACAGAATGAAAAAATTTCTTCCATCTCGAAGTGAATTTGCAGTAATCATCGCTTATTTCCTCCTGAAATCACTTCTTTAATGCTCCTCCGGCCTGCATGCTTTCATTATTTAAGATAATGGACGATGATCCTGCAGGCTACGTGCGTTCAGATAAAAGAAATTGATCCCACGATGAGCTTAAAGCGAGGAATATTTCATAATTTAGCAATGTTGACTTACAGTGGTGTCTGATTTACCAATGATTTGAAGTTGTGTAACAGATAATCACACCGATGTGTGTTTGGAAATCTATGACCTTTTTTTTCTCATTTTATTTCATTAAGACACGTGCTTAAATCAAAAAAACGATTTTTATACAGCTTCGTAATGATGTACATCCTTAGTACTAAGTAATACAATGTACAACAGATGGCCAAAAGTATGCAGACTCATAATTATGTCATTCCTAGAATCACAAAATACTAGTGTTCACTTTTTAAAGAGGACATTTTACGAGCATTTTTCCATCCATCCATTATCTTCCACTTATTCCTCTACTAGGGTCGCGGTGGGGTTCCCCATGCCCATTCATGGGCGAATATCTCGGCGCTGGGCAGACATACCCAGGACAGGGCGCCAATCTATTGCTGGGCACACACTCAATCACCTTCACAAACATACACTAAACAGGGCAATTAAGAGCATTCAATTTACCTTGAATCCATGTTTTTGGAATGTTGGAGGAAACTGGAGAAACTGGTGAAAACCCACGCAGACACGAAAACTCCACCCAGATTTATGCTAGCACACAAACTTTTGATTAACGACTATTGTTGTCATTATTAGCGATAGATCATACCATCTTTAAATTCATTTATTTCAAGATTTTAAAGAAATGAAAGAGTGCTGCTATAACCTGTAAGATAAATCAGTGTAATGCACTAATGACAATTTATTCCAGTAAATCCATTTAAAAACTGCAAATGACTCAAAACGCTGCCGCTATATCGCCCTATATATGTGTGTGTGTTTGTGTGAGTGAGTGTGTGTGTGCCCAGCAATGGATTGGCGCTCTGTCCTGGGTGTATCTGCCCAGCGCCCGAGATGTCCTCCCCTGGATGGGCATGGGGAAACCCCAACATGACCCTAATAGAGGAATAATCAAAAGATAAGAGAAAAAATATATATAGTTCTGGCACTAAAACACATTAAAAAAAAGGAGTTCAGCTCATTAAATTACAAGTTTTATTTTAGTTTCTTTAGTTTAAGACGTAAGTCTTAGCTATTAAATAGCAGAAAATAACAGCATTTTCAACCTAATTCTTTGCATTGCCAAAAAAATAGTATAGTCCATCTGGTACTTCAGAAAAAATGAGGCATACCTCCTCATTTGTAAAGGTTTTTCAATCTCAAGCCAGGTGTAGAGATACTTAAATGGGATTGGAAGAATTCCAATAAGCCTTGTTAGTGATATACAAGACACAGAAACCGAACAGCATGTATTTTCCCATGTTTTCACTTTCAGACAGACCACAAAAAGTTGTTCTACTTCAGTGTTTGTGGGTTGGTAGGCACTCAACAACACTAAAATAATGAATATTTCATAAGCTGTCTTCTTTAATATTGAGTTGAGATTTCAAGAAAACTCATCTGAAATTGGCTGCCTACATGACTTGTGCACATTTATATTCAGTGATGATGACTGCGATGGACTTATAATCAAATCTAATAACAAGATGACATATAATTAAGATGTGTTCAGATAATTATATCCAGGTTGTGAAATTACTGTTTAATTATCTTTCACATAGTAGAGTACATGTACATACATAGAAGTATTTAAGTGGGTTCTTGAAGTTAAAAAAGTGATCTAGTTTGCTACAGTGCTTACACACATAGGAATTGGTCCTCCATATGTAACTCATCTGTGCAGTAAAACATACACGTATACACACACGAACTAGTGAAGTAAGCACATGTGCCCGCAGCGGTGGGCAACCTTGTATTTGGCGCCCGCGGAGCAATCGGAGTTAGATGCCTTGCCCAAGAAAAGGCACTTCACCAATAGAGTGCAATAATGGGATCGGGAATCGAACCCTGGACCTTCAGGTCGCAAGGCTGTTTTTTTAACTGCAAGCCTACATTTACCCCTGAATACAAATACAAATTCCAAACAAAATAATAAAAAGTACATAGTGCAGGATCTTTAACAAGTTTATTTTTACCTTTCTAATTATTGATTTTATATCATTTACATTTAGCAGACGCTTTTATCCAAAGCGGCTTACAGGTATCCTAACTTGGTTGGGATCAGAACACAGGGTTGATACAGGACCCTGGAGCAATGAGGGTTAAGGGTCTTGCTCAAGGACCCACATTGGTAACTTCAGTAGTTCTGGGGTTTGAACCCCCAACCTTCTGGTTGATAGTCCAACACCCTAACCACCGAGCTACCACTCCCTAACCTAATATCAAGTTGTGATAGCTTTACATGATTCTTAACAAACATTCCCCCCCAAAAAAGGGTTTAAATGCAAAGTCTCTCAGACACAAAGCTGTAATGAGGTCCCACTGCATGGTTTCTATGGAAACGGTGACAAAACCGTCAAGTTTTAAACCCCTTCAGACTTCTCAAGAGGGGTGTAGGTGTTGTGAAACGTCAAACAAACACTTTCAACTGAATTCACCTCATTCAGCTTTATCTGTAGAAAGCAATAAACACAGAATTGTTTTCAATAAACACCCACGCTGAGTGCTTCAGGAAACTCCAGCAGGAAAGTTCAGGTTTTTTACTTATTTATACAAGACTTCAACACATTTATCTGTAATTAAAACGGCTTAATGTTTGGAGAACAGCATTCCTATATCAATTAAAATATTAACCAAATTGGGATCCAATTAATGTCTAATATGACAAAGAATTTAAAAATTCAGTTTAGAAATTTTATATAAAAAGTGTCATGATTGGCATGTCCTCCTCTCAGTGTTGAGATCCAGGTTCGAATCCCTATCTGGGATTTCCATGTTCTCCCTTCAAGTTCTCTGGTGTCCTTCCACAGTCCAAAAACATGGATTCAAAGTAAACTGACTGCTATAAATGCTATGTAGTCTGTGTGTGTATAGGTGAGTGAGTGCACAGTAAGAGACTGGAACCCTGTAATGGGTGTATTCTCCCCACATGAAGCGCAGTGGAGGATTAAGCAGACAATAATAATGAATGAATGAATTTTTTAAAAATGGGATTTAAAAAAGATAATTAAAAGCTAAAGATTAGTAATTGAGCCCTAAATGATACCTACCTAGCTCAATGAAACAATAAATTTAAATAATCACCCCTCGTCACACTGTTAATATTTACTTATTAGTACTTTTTCCCTTTGGCTTTTCCTGTGCTTGTAATGACGTTTCCAGCAAACAGTGTAAACTTTAATCTATGTGTAATCGGGCCCTCCTAGGTGGTGTAGATTGGTTGTTAAACCAATAAAAACCTTGCAGGTTCTTAAAGAGCAAGTATGTCAAATCTCATTGTAATCAAAGCAATGGTGTGGATTTCTTTAAGATACACACAGACTAACATTCTTCCCTTATTTTCAAAATATTGTTATACGGAAAAAGAAGGATGCTTTAAAAAAAGATGAAGGAATTAATGTCTTGATGGTACAGGAACAAAATTGAGAAAGGTCTACAAACATTACAAAATATGGCTAGAACCTGTAGTGGAAGACTGGAATTTAAACTTAAATTGTATAAACACAAAATGAGAATCTCAGAAAACAGAAGATGAGGACAAGGCAGTTTATGACATGACCTCATTAACCTTTGAGAACTTGTTTTAAAGCCCTAGAATCCCAAAACTCGTCATCAGATCTGTACAGATATTGTTTTACAGTTTTAATCAATCATGCATTTGAACCATATCAATTTATAAACCATATCTTACTATATATATATATATATATATATATATATATATATATACACACAAGGTACATATTGTTTCTAAAAATTACAGGGTTACTCTGGGTCCGTGGGCCATAATTTACTTTTTAAGACATGCTACATGTGATGAAAATGGCAATAAAGCCTCCTTAAGTCCTTGAAAATAAACAAATAAAATGTTTTTTTTTATATATATGTATATAGCAAATCACTTTTTTTCACTAGAATAAATTAAGCAGGCAGCTGCTGAAGCACTAAGAGATTTACACTCAGGAAAGCGCTTAACACTGGTGTGTGATCTGAGTATAGTTACAGAAATCTGTTCCAATAAGGACAGCTCTCCAGAGTGGTCACACACATGCGTATGTGTGTGTGTGTTCATGGGGTTTGGACTTAAGAAGTGGACAGAGACTTGTCTGGGACTTGTCATAAATCTCTCTAATGCTCTTATAAAACAGAATATTGGTCAACGCTTTCACCAGAATTCTCAGGCATTAATGAAACTAAAGGAAAAAATAAAATTGAAAAGATTTTTTTTGTAATGTTTAAGTATAGTATGAACAACACACAATTTAGTAGCAAAACATTTTCCAAATACTATTGTTAAAGGTTTGAGACCAATAGTGCAGAGAAACCATCATACGGTCATGATAGAAATTGACTTGCTTCTTCTTGGGCATATTGTTGTCATTTAACACACTTAGTCACCGCATCATGAGATTTACATTTAATTATTGAACAAACACTTTCATTCAAAGTGATTTACAAATAAGAGTACAACACAGGTCAGTAGTTAAAGAGAAATCAGCTACACTGTAGTATCATCAAACCTGATCATTATCTGATCCAACTCCTGTTTTTTTGTTCTACAGCAAGTGGTTTTGGACGAGTTTTGTTTTGAGATGTTTCTTTAAAATGACTCAGCCTTTGAGATACAATCAGTACTGTGCAAAGTAAGAGCCATAGAGGCAAGTTTTCTAATCTAAATTTACGTCAAAGATAATAAAGACCATCAGCAACATAATGTGCAAAAATCAGCATCCATAATGGCATAGGGATAAGATATTAAATAAATATAAAATATCTAGTATCTATCTATGCCTCAAAGTGTCGAAAATGTTCCTAAAGATTTGCTCCTGCACTCCAAATGACCTTAATCTCTTAAGTGGTCTGATCTGTATTAATGTGAATGTATTAGAAATGTAAAAACTTGTGCACTGCAAAAAATTGAAGTTAGAATATCTTGAAAAATATATAACAAATAGATGCCAAAGAAAGATAAATAATCTAGTTTTTCTTTAAGAAATACTAAAAATGTATTTATTTTTTCATCTTTTTTTCCAGAAACTCCATGTCTATAAGCAATGTCTGCTAAAGTCCTGTCTCAACAGCAAAACATGCTCAGACCATGACACTATCACCACCCTGTTTTACAAACAGGATAAGGATTTAATGCTGAAATGAAATGTTGTTGGTTTTTTTTAAACACGCTCATTATTTAAAACAAAAAAATCATCAACAATTTTTCCAAAAACTCTTTGTTCATGTGATTTTAAGCAAACGGTAGAGGAACATTCTTATGTTGGTGGACTTAAGAACAAAAACATTATCCGATGTGTGAACAGACTTAATATTTACCTTGGGTTCTTCTGTGACCTCACAAAATGACATGCTTTTCATTTGGAAAGATCTTTTTTAAGATGACCCCAACAGGAGATTATAATGGTCATGAATTTCCTCAATTTGTACATAATGAGCCAGATAAGCACCATCAACATTTTTTTTTTTTTTTTTTTAACAACCATGTCATGAAGAGTAGACTTTAATAGAAGCCTAACACAGAATGCTCACTCACATCTAATTCTCATCTTATTGACTAAAAATGCAAATGCTTATGGTTCATACACTTATTAAAAGAGTATTTGATTATTTCATTAATAAATTAATCTGTTGATTTTTCTACAGTCTTTTTTTAATTACCCCATTGGGAAATTACTAATTGGTTTAATGCCAATTAAACAAGGTTTGTTGTAGAGTAAAGTAAAAAGACATTTAATGACGTTAAATTTATTTACACTTTTCAAATTAAAATAGACATTTCACTATTTTAAAACCCATAACCACCTATTTCCTCTTCACTTAAGATTTACAAATCCTAACTATTGATCTGCTCGTCTCTAGGCAGTTACAATGCACCTAAGGTTTAGTTTGCATAAATTGTCTGAGCCAGACAAAAACAATGCACATGCTGTAAAATATGTGGGTCAAAGTGTGATATTTATAGATAATTATATAAGCTCTCACTTATCATGTAATAAAACTTAATTAATACCAGACTTTTAGTTGACATTTATTTATTTAATACATGAAATGATTGCATTAGACAGAATTTGCAAACTGCAAGATCCCAAATGAATTATGACCCAGACTAATTAATGTGTAATTAGTCTAAATCTATATACACACGAAAAAAAATCTAGTTCCTTATGGATCATTGCGTTTTAATTTATATTTAACATTCATACAGTGAGAATTTTAAGACCTGCACAGGTGTGATATAATTTTGTCCAACCATGTTTTCTAGTCAAATGAATTGCCTGAACTAACAACTGTTCTTTTTTATTAAATTATCATACTGTAACTATTGCGTGCTGTAGGCAAGGCTTGTAAAAAACAATGATAAACTCAGTCATTTTCTTAGAGATTTATCCAGATTAGGGACACAGTGGGGGCTTGAAGAATTCCACCACTAAAAAAGCAAGGACAATTTGTAAAATTGGTGACAGTCCATTGGAGGACAGAAACACAGACAAACACGTTTATTCACTTATTTTCATCAAGAGCATGATCAAGTACAGGGGGTCCAGATGTTCTCATGGTCATTAAGTTGTAACCCACTTTTTAGGTTATAAACCAAACAAATGTATTAAAGAAGACACATTTAAAAATACAATATGTATGAAAGTGAATTTGAGAACTTTTATTTTAAAGAAACGGAGAAAACTGTACTCAATGAATGAAAATTCACATTTCAAATACTTGTAATATTTGTATTATATTGTATTGTATCTTATTACATCTTGCTTCTGAACATCATCACGAATGGTGGCAACAAAAATGCTGCATGCGTCTGACAAGTGCCTCTCTTTTTTTCCATTATAAAAGATGAGTACAAAATCATGAGCATTATTTTTTTATTTATGTTTTAAACATATAATTTTTTTTACATGCTGTCTGCCACCTGTACAGATTGTGTCCGCAACCTGCCAGAACATGTTAAGAATTGCCGAGCTAGTCTACAATATGGGGCGCTTGGTGTGTGTCATCTCTTTAGTGATTGGCTCACTGGTAGAGGGTATGATGCAAGGCTGCTAACATCAAGCTAATACTAAAAGGCATGGTACAATTTTCACCTCAACAGCAAAGAGGAAATTTGAATTAATGTGTCTGATACTGCAACTTGCTTTACTTTCAGAAAATGTAAATGAAGACTAAATTGAAGAAAGTTACCTTCTAAATAAGCAAATCATCGAGTGACTTCAAAGAAATGTGTCTGTAAAAATGCTCGCCACCTGGCTAGTACATTTAGTTCACTTGCTAGCATGACTTTTGGACTGTGGTAGGAAACCTGAGGTCCCAGTGGTAAACCACTCAGAAACAAATATGAAAAAAATCCTTACCGTATGGACCTTGTCAACTCCGCTGCCAAACTAGGACTTTCTTGCTGTGAGTTGAAAGTGCTAACTGTGTCACCCTGTGTTATGACCTGATGCACTGAGGTTCAGATATAGAGTTGAGCATCACTATGATGGATTACCTTTACCAAGGAACCATGCACATCCATAGCAAGTAATTTCCACTCTATACTCTCTTTAATGCAAATAATATACTTTTAAATCAGATGAATTTTCTGTTCTGTAATGTAAAGTTAATCACAAAGTTTAAATGCCCATAAACTGTTGATGTGCAGATGAACTAGTGGGATGTGTACTTCATTTTGGTTTAATTGTATTTAATTGCTCTAGATTAATTAATCTATAAACCACAATTTACTTATTTCTGTATAGAATTTGAAAAAAAGCTGTATCCATTTAGCATCCACGTCACAAAACAACTTCAGTAGCACACTAATGTCAAGCTCATAAAAAGCACAATGAGTAGTGATCAATCATGGGGGTTTGTGTATTTTGGGGTTTGTTGCGTGTCTATTTTTATCTGGATAAACAGGAAGTCTGAGGGCCATCTGTCAGCTTGTGAATCATGTGCTCTGACAGTCTGTTCCACCAAAATACTGTCAGCCATCTCATTCACTAAGATCTTGAGCACATTGGGCCTTTCACACAACGACATCTTGTTCTTCCAGCTCTCATGGAACGTGATAAAATTATCAATGCTAAAATATCTCTTACAGACTGGATTTTGCAGGAGCTTTTTGGACCTGATATTTAATCAGTGCCTGGAAGGAAAGCTTAAAATTTTGTAAAAATACAGGAAGGTGAATTGTACTGTGTTTAAAACCAAATGTCAAGCTGAGACATTTTTTTCTCATTAATCTGCAATCTTAAATTACATACATTTAATTGACCAATAGGTAACCTTTTACAATGGTGCGAAATCAACCAATTGCATTGCCTAAATAGGTGGGTGTGGCAGGAGAGTAGCGAACGTGTCGAGGCCGACGGCGATAGATGTTGATCAGAGGTAATTCATGTACCTGCTATCAGCTCCACTGATGAAGACATATTGCTTTTTTAAAATGTATAGCTTTGTGTGAAGACCACCCCCTGCTGGTTTAAGCCTTGTTCGTCATATTTGTTTGTGCCGCTTGGCAAAAAAAATTGTCAGTATGAGTTCTGTCAAGTTTTTTTCCAAAGAGGGTACTGTGGTCGTGCTAATAATCAGTGGGACGATGGCAACATCAGCCTTTTTTTTTATTTTTAACAGACAGCATTTATTCAAAGGACTCTGGGATCAGTTTCTCTTTTTAGAAACAATTTTTTGTTTCATGGTATTAAGAAAATCCAGAACTGGAGTAGATTCTTTGTTCTGCTAAAGTTTGGTTCTACCAAACCTGCAAGGCTTTAAACATAAAACATCCTGGATTTATTGAAACAGGGTTTAAAGTCTCAGTATCATTTGCTCATTACTGTGTGACCTTTAGCAGAAACACCTCACATCACGAGTGGAGGACCATGGTGGGATGGCAGATCAACCATCCAACAGAAAAATGTTAATGTTCATTTAAATACATTCTGTTAATAAAGTTCCTGAGCTTGTGAAATCCTGTCTTTGGTCCTCATTTTTTCCACGGAATGAGATGTTTCGGCTTTTAAAGGTCGCAGACGTTCATCTGCGGAGCCAATGGCAAGCGTGTTAATTACCTTTAATCAATTTCTATCTTAATCTATTTTGTTCCCCTCAGCCTAAAAATACCAGTAAAATTTTGTGATATTACAAAAACACATTAAATAGAGACTTTAAAATGGGCAAAAACATTTTAGTAACATTTTCTCTAACTCTGGTATTTATGTTTTATGACCATGCTTTACCTTACACCTCTTAGTTACTGACAGCTGCTTATGAAACCTGTCATTGTTCATTGGTAATTAATTAATCTTAATTTTATCCAACATAATATTTCTTATTATATCATAACATGCAACTCATGATTCCCTTATTATATTTTAATGTATTTCCTTATTTGGCAGAATAAAGGTTGCTGAAATTCAACCTTACTGAACAGAAAAATGTGCTTCATGAAATGATACTGAATAAGCAATGATAGCAAACGAATAGGGCAGATTTTGAGTCAATTTTTTAGAAAAGAAAGAGGAGAAGACAGCTTTGTGGTGAGTAGACAGGAGGTGCACATGGGGCAGTACCCTGAACTGTTTTAGATAATGGAGGCACTCTGTCTTGGTGCAAAGCAGACTGCTGAATTAAATGGCTAAAAGGTGTTTTTAGAGATGAATGCCACTGTTTCAAGTCAAGAAAAGAAGCTGGCCATTAAAGATCTCAGGGAAAGAGTCAGGAAACAAAAATTCAGGCTCTCTTTATTCTGCTGAAATAGGATGTGAAAGTGAATCCACAAGTTTGCACTGAAGCACCAATTATAAAAACAAAGTTTGAACCCCTATTCATTGTAATGAAGCTAAAAAAGATGAAATGAAAACAAATTTCTTTTGATGATGAAAGTAGATATTACAATATGGATCACTTGTGGTCATTAAAGAATTTACAATTTAGTAACAATTCTAAAATAAAAAGTGCCATAAATGTCGCGGAATGTGAGTTTATTAGCGATTTTGCTTTCAGTAAACGCTTTTATGAATCAAACTTTGTTTTTTGTATTTTTACACACCATGCCCATAATGCACACCCTCTCGTGCCTTTCTGCTTCATTGTATTCACGATGTCTTAGTGGTTAGCAGGTGCACCTCGCAGTGATTCTCAGATTAATTCTCGATTTGGGTGTTCTCTCCGGGTTAACCGGTTTCCTCCCACCGTCCAAAAACCTAGATTTAAGGTAACATTATTACTCCAAATTGCCCCTTTATAGTGTGTGTGAGTGATTGTGTGTCCAGCGATGAATGACTTAAAAAAATAAAGATGTGCCGTCTCTGGAGGGCAACACGTTGGCTTAGTGGTCAGCACCTGGGTATTTAGGTTCGAATCCCAATTTGGGTTTACATGTTCTCCACGTGGTGTTTCAAATTTTTTCCCACAGTCCAAAAACATGGATTCAATGTGACTTTAACACTTTAAATCGCCCCCATAAAGTGTATGTGTGTTTGGGTGAGTGTGGGCCCAGCGAAAAATTGGAGCCCCGTATTGGCTGTATCTGCCCAGTGCTTGAAATGTCTCCCCTGGATGGGCTTGGGGAACTTCCCCACGACCCTCGTAGAGGATTAAATGGAAGATAATGAATGTCCTTCCTGGACTTCCGCAAACGTTTCTGATCATATCAGACATACAGACGCTAATCCTGCTTTTCACTTTGTTCTAAGCACTCGGCACTCACTGTTCATTTTCCTTCTCTTTGCTTTGCGGTTCGGTTTTGCTTTTACAAAAGAGCTCAAAAGGCACAAAAGAAGTAAAGTACAACTTAAAATACCTTACGGGTGAAGGCCGCCATGTATTGGAGAAATGCAGACATAGCAGGGAAAAGGAGCACAAGTAAAGTCTAAAATAGAAAATTTAAATAACATAGTTTGGAAGTTCGCCGTGCTGGATCAAAAGGCCTAACGGGCCACACCTGGCCCGCGGGCTGTAGTTTGCCCACCCCTGCTTTCTAGTAATTTGTTCACTTTAAATATATAAACTTCAAAGCCATTATTTTTTCACAAAAAATAGCATTTTAACTTTCACATTGTTATCAAGTTCTCCTCCATAGGACAGCACAGGCATTCCACCTGCTCCACTCTTTCCTTGGTGTAAGAGCATCACATTATGTTACTTGCTGCGTCATCCCAGTTATACCTTAACGCATACCTTATGTTCATTTCTATATAACCTGCTCGTTGTAAGTGCTACCAGACTTGCTACCAGGCTCTTATCGCTTTACTTACTTGAACACAGGACACAGTGCCTAAATTTCATTGAATGGGGCATATCATCCATAAAGAAATGTCATGCTGAACATGCCAATTCTCATTAAAACATGACAGTGGCTGTTATTTTGAAGCAATATTGGCCTCTTTGTAGAACTAAAGAAACCAACTTCATTACTGAATGTGTCTCAGATGATCGACTATGTTTGGGCAAACTCGAACATTTCATGGATTTCATTTTTATTTTTGAACTACTGCTTTGCGCTCCTAACGAGCCTTTGATAGAGTCATGTTTCTCAATTTGGTTCTTCAAACCTGTTTTGGGACTTCAAATTAGCACATTAGCATATATTTTGATTCGAAGGCTCGTAAGTAAAAATAATGAGTATATTAGGATATTTTAGTAAAGCGCAAGTAAGAGATGGATAAGAATTATTAATGTATGAATGACAGTAAATACTGCGCTTGTGCAATGCGTTTCAGTTTATACGTTTGTGGTAATCATTAATGATGACTGTGGTGGTGTTTTTTTTCCCTCGGTTTTGGCGTGTTTATGTTACGCACGTCAACTGTAATTAATGGAGTCTAATAAAGAAAAGCAGATCTCTCTGACAGGCAGAAGTGGAACGCTCGAGCGTGTGCTCTATTAAAACATATTGCAGTGCTGTGCCAGAGAAGAGCAGCCATTCATCATCATAGCGCTAAAGAAGCTACAGAAAACACAGCTTACCCATCAATCCATAGGGCGTAGCTACGACTACAACTTAATCCCAATTTAGAAGCATAAGAAGATAATGCTTAAACAGAATCTGTCTGATAGAGAAAGGTTTATTCTGTCATTTTAGGTAAGGAAATGTTAGCGTCACATTATCCACTTTTAGAACTGTCAGTTTCTGTTATATAAATGCACAGTCCTCTCTGAATGTACTGTAAATCGACCAATTTAATTAGTATTGTACTGAACACTGAAGACATTTGTATTTATGATAAATATTAAAAAATAATGAGTTTACACTCTAGTTAAATTGAAATTCAAGCTTAAGTTCATAAAATTTTGTAGTAATTTTTACAATAGTACAGTGTTCCGTGCCTGAATCACCACAGAGCAAGTCGATGCAACAAGGGCAAAAAAAATAGTAAAAAAAAAACTTCTTGTGAAGATGGTTCAGATGTGTTTGACAATATGGAGCCTGTTGTATTAGATCATTTAACTTGTAGGTGAAGCAAAATATAGAAACTAAGAAGTCTTTAAGTAATTTTAAGGAAATGACAATTAATATTGGACAATAGCTTCCGATAAAATCATCAGCTTTGCGATTCACTGACAAAACCAAACTTTTCAGTGTCTTGCTTGTTATGCACTTCCAGACTTTTCCAGCCAGGGTCAGTTTTGTTAAGAGGATTTCTCCCTTAAGTCCACTCCTCAGAAGGTGAAATGTTACTCAGCTGGGTTAAGGTCTGGTGATAGATTTGGAGAGTCTAAAACCATACACTATTTTCCCCCGATGAAGTCTGTTAAGCTGGCAATATGTTTTAGTCTGTTGTTTTAATCTGGATGATAAAATATCTAACTATTAATATACCTGCATTTTTGATCGGCACAATTAGTTCTGCTAAAATAACCCAGAGTTACATCTTCAAATAAAGTCTAGTAAGACAGCCTGTTCCAGACGCGGCTATGAGATTTCTATAATGACTACCACCACCACATTTTACAGATGAACTTGGGGACTAATGAGGATATGAGCTAAAACTAGAGTTTAAACCTAATATAAAAAGCTTCATATTGATACAGTAAGGAAAAGAAGTATTTGAACACCCTGTGATTTTGCAAGTTCTCCCACTTAGAAATCATGAAGGGGTCTGAAATTTTAATCTTAGGTGCATATCCACTGTAAGAGACATAATCTAAATAAATGTATGATTTTTTTTAGAATTTATTTGTGTGTTGCTGCTGCAAATAAGTATTTAAACATCTATGAAAATCAATGTCAATATTTGGTGCAATATAAGCTTTTGATTGCAATTACAGAGGTCAAATGTTTCCTGTAATTTTTCACCAGGTTTGCACAGAGTTTGAGATCCCTCCAAGGATTTTCTATGGGGTGTAGGTCTGAAGACTGGCTAGGCCACTCCAAAACCTTGACATGCTTCTTACAAAATCATTCCTTGGTTATTCCTGGCTGTGTGCTTTGGGTCATTGTCATGTTGGAAGACCCAGCTAGGACCCATCTTCATGCTCTAACTAAGATAACGAAGTTTTTCCCCAGAAAAATACTCTTAAAGCATAATGCTTCCCCACCCATGCTTCACAGTAGGGATGATGTTTTTAGGATGGTACTCATCATTCTTCATCCTCCGAACACGGCGAGTGGAATTAAGGCTGACCACAAGATTTTCTCCCATGACTCCTCTGGATCATCCAAATGGTCATGGGCAAACTTAAAACGGGCCTGGACATGTGCTGAAACCGTCCATGCCATTCATTACTTTAAACTATGACGTCTTAGTGTATTACCCACGGTTACCTTAGAAACAGCGGTGCCAGCTCCTCCCGTGTAGTTCTGGGCTTATTAAGAACATTCATACACCACGAGGTGAGATCTTGCGTGGTCATGTTTAGCTTCTTCCATTTTTTAATAATTGCTCCAACATTTGTTTTCATTTTCACCAAGCAATTGCCCTGTGGCCCTTTCCAGCCTTGTGGAGGTCAACAATTTAGTCTCTGGTGTCTTTGGCAGCTCTTTGGTCTTAGCCATGTTAGTAGTTGGAGTCTTAATAATTGTGTGGGGTGGACAGGTCTTTATGCTTTTAAAAATCTCAAACAGGTGCTTCTACTTTAGAGTAATAAATGAAATGGAGGTGGAGTTTTTAGAGGCGGACTAACAGGTCTTTGAGGACAAAATGTTTGCTGATCAGGTATTCAAATACTTATTTGAAGCAGTAACACATAAATGAATTATTAAAAAGTCAAACATTGGGATTTACAGTATTTTGTTATGTCTCTCACAGTGAACATGCACCTAAGATGATTTCAGACCCTTCCATGATTTCAATGGGTGAGAACGTGCAAAGTCACAGGGTGTGTAAATACTTATTTTCCTCACTGTGGAAGCAATGATAAAAATGATTAGGATATGTGTGTGAGATTATTATCCTGTTTAAACGTATTGCTCTAATCACCATGTAGATTTGAACTGGGACAATCTGCACTTGGGATCCTAGCACTATTTGTGCACAACTTGGGCTCTGATGCACATGATGTTAGTGGGTCTTAGGAATGGGCAGACGAAAAGGCACTGTCTTTATACACTCAAATAAAGGAATAGAGTTGAAAAGAGAACTGAGATGCTGAAAAAGAAACCACCACAAAGGGTGGACTGATAACATTCATGAAAGGCCTTGGGCATAAATGGAGAAAGTAATGAAAGGGCAGAAAGGTCTCTTAAACTTTCTGTAAAGGAGCTTTGCTCAACTCAACCTTAATATAAATAAATTAACTCAACAGCGCCTTTTTCGTAAGTTTGGACACACCTTCCCATTCAATGTGTTTTTTTTTTGTTTTTTCATAACTATTTACATTGTAGATTCTCACTGAAGGCATCAATGCCCTTCATCAATGCATTTCATGAGCTTCAAGAGCTAGTCACCTGAAATGGTTTTCAGGTGTGCCTATAATTAATTAGAATGCCACCAGTGTGCAAAGCAGTAATTAGAGAAAAGGGTGGTTATTTTGAAGACACTGGAATATAAAACATGTTTTTAGTTATGTCACCTTTTTTTGTTAAGTACAAAACTCCCCATATGTTCATAGTTTTGATGCCTTCAGTGAGAATCTACAATGTAAATAGTTGTAAAAATGCAGAAAACGCATGGAATGAGAATGTGAATCCAATCTTTTGGCCTGTAATATATTATATTTTGTCTCACATATACTATATATGGTATGTTGTGCTGGGGATTCCAGGTTCAAATCTCAATTTGTGTAACATTTCTATTATCTCCCAGTGTCTGTGTGGGTTTCCTTCGGGTTCTCAGGTTTCCTCCACAGTCCAAAAACATGGATTCAAGGATTCATGGAATTTTGTGTGTTACTGTGTGAGTGAGTGTGTGCCCAGCGATAGATTGGTGCCCTGTCATAGGTGTATCAACCCAGCGTCAGAGACAATCTCCCCTGGATGAGCTTGAGGAACTTCTTCGAGACTCGAGTATACTGTCGAATTAAGCTAGATAAGCAAAATAAAGAATGAATGAAGGAATGAATATACTATATACTAATTTTGATGGCACTGATTTCATTGGCGTAGTGGTTAACACGTTCTTCCCTCAGTGTTGGGGAGATTCCTTTTTCATGGCTCCATTCCAGTTAATTTTTAGAGCCATATATTGTACCCGGTGCTTTTATTTATTTGTAAAAATAGTTTCCACATATCATCTCAAAAAATCCTCAGCATTATCTCTGGATGCTAGATCTATGTCCACATGTCTCTTCACCAAGACCTTGTTATTGCCCGAAGAAACCCTGCTTAAACCCTTGATTAAACCCTTTGAGACTGCAGGAAAGACTTGTATGGTTTTTAAAAACGAACAATTTTTCCTTCTCACACTATCCATGTGACCCTATAGTGCACGTTCCATTTCTGCCATACCATTATAACACTCCACTGAGGCCACTCAGTTGCTTGCTCAATGTCTAGTTATATCTACACTGGACAGTCGTAGGTTTAACCTGGCAGGGCAATTTACCCTCTCCAAGTGATCCAGACGGCTGCAGCATATTTGGTCTTCAGCCTAATGAAGTTCTCCTTCTGCTTTCACTGAACTGGCTTCTTGCACCTAAATCAAAACACAGTTGTTGGCATACAGTAAAAATGGACCAGCCCAACCGACCTGGAGACACTTATCAAACCCCCATCTTTATGCTCTGGTTCTTATGAGCTACTTGACTTGAACTTGATACATAGATAACAGACTTTAAGGCTTTTCTCTGCATTGGTGTTCAAATGACAGAATAAAGTAGAATAAAGTAGAACTCCAGTAATCTTAAAGTACTAATCAAAAAATAGATATGGTATTCCTTTTAAAATTATTATTTTTTAAATTGTCAATTGTGGCTCTTGGGAGTTTCACTGATTAGTTTTTTTGGCCTACAACTTGAATTTAAAACAATTCCACATTATATGGAAAAATAACTGTCTCTTAGCTAAAAAATATCATGGCAGTGTCTCATCAAAAACAAAAAATGTAATGCATAAAACAATATTAAATAAAAATCTGGCACTTTTTTTTTTTTAGCTTTATGTAGCTGCTCACATTCAGTACAAGAGACCAACTCTGGCCTACAGGACAGTCACTCTAGTGATGAATGTTGCCTGATGATAACTTCTCACCTTGGTGCCAGTTCTCACTCCATTTCATTCCACGACAAAATGGTGGAATGATCTTCCCAACAACATCTGTAAGGCTGAATCACTCAACATCTTCAAGAAACTTCTCAAAACACACCTTTTTCACAGACACTTGCTATAATTTTAATAATTGTATAATAAAACTACTGACTTGTGTTGTTCTCTTATTTGTAAGTCACTTTGGATAAAAGCTTCTGCTAAATGACTAAATGTAAATGTAAATTTACCTGAACATGACATCTGAGTGAGGTACAAGAATTTGAAGGTCCAATGTTTAAGATATTTTACATGGCAACACACATATTTTCTTTATAGAACTATTGCAAAGATTTAAATAAAATGAAAAAAAAAAGAGTTGAGTTTTTGATAGTTCATGTTAGTTTGTTTCTAAATTACTTCAACTCTATATATGTGGCACTGTATACTCCAACTCTATATACAGTGTGCAAAGCAGTAATGTATTCACTCATAGTTTTGATGCCTTCAATGAGAATTAACAATGTAAATAAATGAAATACAGAAATATCATGAAAATACAGAAAACGCATTGAATGAGAAGGTGTGTCCAAATTTTTGGCCTGTACTGTACATGGATAATCTATTA
>JAOUQT010035489.1:0-11292 GCA_025769995.1 Xyliphius kryptos
GAGACACCAATTAACCTACCACACACTTGTTCTTCTCTCCTCCAACCTTCATTTAAATAATGCAGAACTAACCTTACTGAAAGACAAGGAGTCAACTGTCTCAGACAGAACAGGCTGATAAGACAGCGCTGCACAAGTTTTAACATAAATTGAGTGTGAATAATTTTTGACTCATGCTTGCAAATTCAGTTGATTTGATATGATTTTGAAAGGTACAGATCTGGGGAAAGGGTACAGAAAAGTTTATGAAGCATTGTAGGTCCCAATGAGCACAGTGGTCTCTATCATTTATAAATAGAAGATGTCTGGAACCACCAGGACTCTCCCTGGAGCTGGCTGCCTGGATAATAGTCAGGGAGGTGACCAAGAACAAAAGGTTTATTGTGACAAAGCTTCATCATTGCTCTGTGGAGAGAGTAGAAACTTCCAAAAGGACAACCATTTCTGTTGCTCTCCACCAATCATGATAGAGTGGTCGGACAGAAGCCACTCCTCACAAAAGACAGATTACATGGAGTTTGCCAAAAACCATTTATTTATTTTCTTCCACTTCATCCACAAGGGGTCATGGGCCAACCAGTGCCCATCTGGCAATTCTGTGTGCAAGGGCAGGAACAATCTAAATGACAGGGCGCCATTCCATCATAAGGCACATAAACACACAGTCACTCACACTAAGAGTCACTTTAGAGACACCAATTAACCTAGCATGCATGTCTTTGGAATACGGGGAAAAACTTAATTACCAAGAGAAAACCTACACCATTTCACAGGTCGCCCCACCCTGGGGATCGAACCCGACACCACTACCACTGCTCCACTGTGCTGCCCCGTTCTCAGACCATGAAAATCAAAATTCTCAGGTATGATGAAATGAATATTAAACTCTTTGGCCGAATTCCAAGCATCATGTCTAAAGGAAACCAGGCACCATCCCTACAGTGCGTAGCAGCATCATGCTGTGGGTTTGTTTTTGGCAACAGGAACTGGGAGACTAGTCAGGGTTTAGCAGAATAGCGTGAGTGTTTCATGTTACGGTTTTATGCTGTGTTTAAACTCTCTTTAAGTATATTTTGTTAATTTTGGTCAAAGTTCTGCTTGTGGATTATGATTTTGTTCTGCCTATGCATTAGTACTCTGTCATAGATCCTTGGATTAAGACCTGTGTGGAAAGCTTGGATACTGTCCTTTTGATTTTGACTATAATTGCTCAGTTTGCGTGGATCAAATCTACTGCACTTGTTTCCAACAACCTGCTGTGAGATAACTGCTATAGAATCTGATCTATCTGTCTCTTATCTCTGAATACATGAGATTTTTAATTAGCTCAGATGCTTGAATAAAGTATGTAGTAATCATGATGTTCATAACGAATGTAATATGAGTGTAATATGAGTGTAATATGAGTGTAATATGAGTGTAAGGTTTCTCACGCAATGTTGACATAGAAGGAAACTGATATATGCGGTACAGAAGGTTGTTATGGAATAAAAGGACCGGTATATAAATACACCCCCCCCACACACACACTCGCACGCACACCGCTCTCTTTAATTACATGCGTATATTTAATCCTTAATGTGAACATTAAAGAGTTTATCATTTATTATTACTTCTTATATGATAAATACACTAAACTTTAAGTTTCAGTTATAAATAAAGAAAGAACTAAAGAATTTAATCATATAGCTTTAATCATTATGGGCACGTAGGTAAAGAATAAAACATTTGCATGTCGTTTGTATATAGTTTGCCTAAGGGGTAAGCAAATATGTTGTATGATTACATAAAGAAATGAAATGTCCTGCCAATACCACTGCCCTGTCCATCATAGTGTCCTTTAATTCCTCTACTCCTACAGTGATGATTTTGGAATGGAAGCTTCATACCATAACTATACACATTTTCAGCTACAGTAATCATGAAATTCCAAACATCCAGGAGGCAGAGCAGAGAATAAAAGGAGAAACTAAATATTTAGACATGATTATAATAGTAGTGGGCAGGCATTTTAGGAGATAACGCATCCAGATTTTTTAAATCTAATGATTTTCTGGGGTTTGCCGTCCTGAGCCTGGACAACCGCAGCCACCACCTGGAGATTTGAAGGAAGATAATAACTTGGAATCATTGGAAAATGGAATCATTTATAAAGTCGTAATCTAATAATGTAAACAATACAATACATGATGCTTCACATACATTGAAACTAATAATTTATAGAAATGCATGCAAAAAACTAAATTACTTTAAACAGCTTTTAGAATCCATCTACAAGAAAAAGAATATTATTCCAGACTTGTATTTATACTTACATCTTCCTCATAAGGAAATCCTCCCGTCTCTAACTTGGAGAAGATGAGATGGCCGTTGATCTCAATCTCAAAGCTCGCTGGACAGAAAGAAAGTCATGCTTCAGTTTTAATATATTAATATTAAATTAAAAAGTGGTAGTTATTTGTGTCTACTATAACGTTTTCTATGTCTGCATACAAAGCTGTCCAGAAAAAATTATGTTAATAAATATGTCAACGTTATTGTTTTCTAGTGTCTGTATTGACCTGAACTGTATTGAACACGTTTGGGTTGAAGTGAAACTAAGAATGTTCTGCAGGTCTCTCTGAACAGAATCACTGCATTTTTATTGTTATTAGTGTAATGTATTGATCAAAATGAGCAAATCTATTAGAATTCATCATAATTTCGTTTCTTTTTCTTCACTACAGACCAATTTATTGCTCTTATAGATATGAACTATAAGAAGAAATGGCTTACTTCGCCTTCCGACATTCCCGCTCACCACTGCATCTGGAACTTTGGCTACAATGGAGCGCTTCAGGCTCACGAAGCGCTGGTCATAGCCTCAGGCTCCGCTGTGACACACACACACAGTGCAGATTTTTGAGTAATAGTACTGTCCTAATTCCCGAATTCACAGTTTCGTCGTAAACCCAGATCAGAAATCTTGGAGTCATTCCTGACACAACTTTATTCTTTGAACCACACAATAAGAACGCCCGTAGAACATGCTTTTTTTCATTTAAGTTGCATTGCCAAGATCCGAGACATTCTCTCCCTTACTGCTTCTAAAGCTATTGTTCCCGCATTTGTAACATCTAGACTGTACTACTGCAAGCTCTATTGCATGGACTGCCGCCTTGTGTGTTGAACAGTCTCCAGTAAGTGCGAAACTCAGCTGCGAGGGTTTCAACTCATACCAGATCCTGGGTACATATTACTTCTTCTCTGAAACATCTTCACTGGCTCCCTGTCCAGTATAAGGTAATTGTGCTGGTGTTTAAATTTTTGCATAGCTGTGCACCGTTCAACCTACAAAGTCTGCTCCAGACCTACTTTCCAGCACGCTCTTTATGCTCATCTAAGCTGCAATTACTTAAAGTTCCTTGCACCAATTTGCACACTGTTGGTGATAGAGCCTTTGGTGTAACTGGTTCAAAGTTGTGGAAAAGTCTGCCGTGTGAGTTACGTGCTGATGCAGAAAAGTACATCTATTAATAAAACTTAACAGCAATGCAACAAAAAAGGATGCCATTAATATCCAATCAAAAAGAAACATGACCCACCACCCTAAAAGTCAACTTTTGCCTCTTTTATATATTTTTAGCCATGAAAGCCTTACAATGTAAAATCCCCAACAATGTTTGTGTGCCATAACTGGATAGTATATAATAATAAAAAATAAAATAAAATAAAAAGAAAGAAGAAAAAAAAACTATTTCCTTATTAGAACCAGCAAATCACAATTATCTGATATATTGAAATTTTGTTCCCAGTAAAATATAAAAAATGACACAAAAAGCACATCTGCTAGATATTAGATCAGCTCAAATTTGCACTCAAATCACTACACTGTTTTTCTGCACCACTGCAATTTCAGAACCCACAAAATATTAAAACATTTACATTAAAACTACTTTACATTTTATGAACAAAAGCAACTCGATATAAATGAGAAAACATAAATTATCTGATTGTTCTTACCAGTATTCGACTTTTACTGTCACCATCATTTTCTTTGTGTTTAGTATTTGTCTTTTAGCTCTCAGATTCTTCCTGATATGTAATCACAGACCTTCTCCCTTTACTGGTGTGTTTTTTTTTTTTGTCCTTTAGGTGAACGAGTCATTCAGGTGAGTCACAATGAGTAAGCACATATAGACACACCCAGAAGAGTGAATACATTTTCCGTCAGCCCAGCAGATCACATGACCCTTTCACACGCACCATGAGCTCTGTGTGCATCATGCCTGTCTCTGCTGTAGTTACACAGCCATGGGTTCTGTGTATTGTCTTGCAGCTATAGTTCATGTTTAAGTGTTATAGCTGGTTGCTTGCATTCACTTATTAATACGTTTTTGCAGTAAAATCTTGCCTCACTTTATTACACCATTAGAAATAAATGCAACATAAATTACTAAACGTTTACTTTTATAGTAATATTAGATACAATGATACAACACTTGGGGAGTTTCTTAATGAAATTAATAACTAGAAATTATAGTTCCTTCAGAAACTGCGACGTGTGTTGATATTGTTTCTTTTATTTTGTATATTTTTATTTATTTTGTAAAAGAACTGTCGTATAAAAGCAATAACTTTCCTCTAATGTTCTATTGCTAATTTTTGCAGTAGTTAAACTTCCTGTATACATTTATTCCAACATCAGAATCTTATTTGTATTCAATTTGCAAACTATCCCTCTATTACATTTGCTCTGACACAATTCAAAATTTCTTCATTTTAGCTTGCTTTTAGTTGTGTCACAGGAAGGCTTGTGACATACCGTCATTGCGGTTGCAGGTTAAAAAAATGATACAGGGCATTTGAAATAAATTGGAAGCATGATGTTGGATTATTAAAGTTGTCAAAATAACTGTTAAGATTATTATAAATAATTATATATTATAAATTCAGTTAACTAAACATGACTTTTTTCCTTGCAGTTCCTACCTACTAAACACTACTAAGCCTCAGAGATAAGACTCGTGTGGTCTCAATTCACTTCATTGAGGATTCTTTGGTGAAATGTTCATCAGTAGCTAAGCTAATAAGTTATGAGGGTACAATATAAAATAACCTCATTGCCTGTTATTGTCCTATAACATTAGGTTAGAAAAAGAATAAAACTCAATACCACAGTTCCCATAATTTTAATAATTCAATTAAGAAGTTATGACAGAGTTGAGGATTTTTGCATACAAGAGAATTACAAATTTTTGGGGACGCTAGGACAGAGTCTAAGGATCTAAAAGACAACACAACATATGTTTAAGATTGGTCAGACTTAGACATGATTATTATTTACTCCCTGATGTTTAAACCATTGTCAAATTCAAGACAACAATGACAGGTGTGACACAGCTTGCACAGACAAAACAGGTCCAACGAGAATAGACTTAGCAAGAAATACATTCATGTGTTATCTCTGTCCCTGAAAGTCGTACATTTTCTTTGTAATCAAGTTATAGGTCAACTGTAAAGTAAATGCGTACTTACTATTCCTAATATGTATATAGAAATTAATGTTTCCTTATTTTATATCAACTATAAATAAATAGTTAGAATAAAAGAATCAAGGCAGTGATATAACATGTTTTCCAAGACACTTGACTACAACTAAACTCAATTGTTACATTTTGCTATGTAATAAATGTTTAAACTTATTTTATATCTCACTTTGTCTCTTTGCTCCAGGTCTGACTGCAACTTGGACCAAGCTTCATAATGTAACCTTTAGTTTTGAGCTACACTAATCATTTATGTCCAATAACAACATCACTGGAAGCAGAGAAAAACTAAGACATTGGAGGCTTCACTTTAACAATAACTTTGTTGTTTCTGAGGTAAAGAAGCTAGAGTATGACACACGGTGGGCGGCTCTTGGTGATCTTCTCCACTGGTTTGCCATCATGGGCTTTCTGGATGGTCTCCATAACCTAGAGACAAAAGAACGCAGCAACAAGTGTAAACGCATCAGAATCTGATGGAAAACTGATTTCTAGCACCAAGTTGCTGATTCATTGGTAAAAAAGTACTGATTAAGTGTTAAACCCCTGTTAATAATGCTACTGGCTTAGTTCCAGAAGCAAGCTCTGTACCAACCAAGCTATCCAAGCTGCAAAGACGATAAAAATATAGATGCGTGTGTGTTGGGAGCATATTTTCCATGTACTTGTGTTTAATAGGTACAACACTTAACATACACCTGGAACAATGAACAAAACCTATGCCCACTAAACAAAGAAATAATGTTCATTATAGCAAAAAAAAGATTCTTTGGTGCACATCAACCTAAGTAAAAGACAGAAATTTAATTAGCTTGACTGTAGAGGAGGATGTTTTGTTAACAGGAAATACTGTACATCTTAGAAACGAATAAGGGAATGAAAGGCAAACACTCTTCTAAACTGGTAGATGCATCTGTAGAAAAGCCAGAGAAATAAACATTTTGCACAATAAGCTCCACCATAGCAAACTTCTGTTGTAAAACAAAAACTATCCTTATTGTTTTAATATATTAGTAAGGCAATTTACATTCATAAAGCTGTTTGTACATAATAATGACCATTCTTTAAAATATTGTACGTTTAATTGTTTACAAATTAGAGTCATTGGGGCAATAACCAGCCTAGTAACGTTTAAGTTTTAAAAATTGCATGGTGACATGCAACAACTCCGGATGTGCTGCAAAAACTCCACGAGGATGATCAAGAAGCATATTTCCTCTTTTTGGTTGCAATTTAGTTAAAGTTAGTGTTTCTGTAGAAACAGTGCAACCAGTATTTCCAGAGTTTTTAGTGAAAATCTAAAAATACAATAGAGTTTAAAAACTAAAATTTATGTAGCAGTAAGTGCATATGGACATGAAACCACAAAGCATTCAAAACCATAATTACTAGCATTTCATCATTTTATCTTAAATATTACACTGTTTGGTAAGATGTGATGCTGATGTGTCCATATGTTTATAATCTAATCAAATAATAATGTGTTTTACTTCCTTTTATGCAGTTTCCTGTACAACAGCAGTGTTTGAACATGTTTTTCCACCCTGTTCAACTGGGAGAGTGTGACAGAAGAATTTTTTTTGTACATCATGCATTGTCCTATTTATTGCTTTTCAGTCTCGTGTCATATCATACTGCTCAGGTCCATAGCCTGATGACAATAACAATACAACGTATAGGTCATATTATTCTTGTTCATTATACATTCATACTTAATGAACCTCTGTTATCAGTCACGTAATTGTCCCTACAAATTTCATAAAAAAATATATATAATTCTTGTATCAGTATAACATTTTAATAACTCACATCGTCTTCGTACGGGAAACCACCAGTTTCTAGCTTCGAAAAAACCAGCTGTCCATTGATCTCAATCTCAAAGCTCCCTGCAAAGGTTATAAAGTTGTTTCAACCAAAAGGTTTGTGAAAGATTCTGCTCTTTAGAAAAAACATTGAGCATCTTATTAACATACCTTGTCTGCCAACAGCGCCAGACACCACCGCTTCAGGAAACTCTGCGACGACAACGCGCTTGAGCTCCTGATAGCGGGGCTCGTAGCCTCATCCGCCACTGGAGAAAGACAGAGGTGGAATCATTTTTACACTTTTGTCTAAGCAACGATAAAAGTACTAGACACGTATAACAGGCAATGGTCAACTGAATATTTTTCCCAATTTATGGCATAAAAATCGTTTATACAACACTGTTGCTCACATTTACACACTCTTGATGAAGCTTTTATGAAGTTTTATTTTCTCCAAACATAACACCATAGAGAATATTTACAAAGCAGTTTAAGTTTTATAACATCAATTCACAAAACAACGGAAAACATGATCCTCCTATATAAGAGCCATTATCACTTGCCAACATAATGGTCACTTGCTTGGCAAGCCTGACTGTTGTACAGAGATATTAACTTGGTTAACCATATGTCTTTCTCAGGCCACAACACTTATAATGCCAGCAGTTAATAATTTTGTGTGTATTGCGTGTGTTTACAAGGCACACATACCACACAATGTTTTAAAGATGCTGCATGGTTAGTGACAGTTACCCATTTCTTTGAGAACATGCCTTCTTTAAAAAGAAGAAGTCTGCACTTCTGGATCTTGTTTAGATATGGCTTTTTCTTTAAACTATGGAGTTTTAGCTGGCAACGATGGATGGCACGGTGAATTTCAGAGCCCATTTTGTAATTGTAAATACAGAAGCAAGCCTGTATGTGATGCAGTGCAGATCACGGGCACCCAGTATGGTTTTCCGGCCTTGACCCTTAAGCACAGAGATTCTTCCAGATTCTCTGTATCTTATGATAATATTAAACACTGTAGATTATGATATGTTAAAACTCTTTGCAATTTACACTGTCAAACTCCTTTCTGATATTGCTCCACTATTTGTCAGTGCGGAATTAGGGGGATCGGTGATCTTCTTCCCATCTTTACTTCTGAGAGCCGCTGCCTCTCCAAGATGCTCCTTTATGCCCAGTCATGTTAATGACATATTGCCAATTAAACTTTTTTGGAATTCGGTTTGTACTTTATTCTGAATGAATTTTGACGAATGTAACCTGTAACAAATAATCTGTTATAATCTAAGCTTGCGTGGTGGTTTGATTCCTCTTTGTTTCAAAGGCTGCATAGGTAGACCCACCTAATTTCTCAAAAAGTATTTATTATTGTTCGTGTGTATGCTTTATGTATGTTTTAGGTCTCTTCTCGTCAACCATGAGGGAGCTGTCTGCTCTATCCCACGATGGCCCGAAGTGGATCGTTCTGGACGGAGACATCGACCCTATGTGGATAGAATCACTCAACACTGTTATGGATGATAACAAGGTTGTGGAGGCGTTGCTTCTTCAGCAAATATCTAGCACATTTTACATATAACTGACAAAATCGGTTACAGTATGTGTACACCATATATACTGGATATACCGTGTGTGCATGTGTTTTAGGTGCTGACTCTGGCCAGTAATGAACGCATCTCTCTAACCTCCTCTATGCGTCTGCTGTTCGAAATCAGTCATCTGAAAGCAGCCACTCCTGCGACCGTCTCCAGAGCAGGCATCCTCTACGTCAACCCACAGGATCTCGGCTGGAGTTCGTGAGTGACAATTCTTAGCCCTGTTCACTCATAACTCTAGTGCAGGCTGCTTTGACTGAGATTGAAATAAATATTTTTGTGAGAGATCATCTGATGGTACATAGTGGAAATAGCCATTGATTCCCTGAATATCCCCTTCCTCCTCCAAACATGGCGGACAGTGAAAGCTAAGTATGCTAATAGGAGGACAGCTAAACAAGTTAAAAGACGATTACACTCTAAAGATACTAGTCTTAACTTAGCAATACATGTATCTATAATGAAAACAAGTACAGAAAGAGATATATAATCAGAAATGACTGGGGAAACATTTTGAAAAAGTCTTATAATTTTTTATTTGTCTGAAGTAGCTAGGGTGCTTAAATCTGAACCCCTTGTATCCTGCCATGCTTTTACAGCAGAGACAGTGTAAAGATTATAATGAATATCGTTTGTACTTGCACTGAACAAACACTGGTTTAGAAACACATTGCTAATAACAGGTTGAACGAATACCGCATACAGACAGACTCACATTCTCCACATGCAAGTCAACCCATGTCCCCCATCTCCACCAATCCAAAGCCCTAGTTTGACACTCAACTTTCTGACAAACCACACATGGGCTGCTGTGTTACCATCTGCTTGGTGTTTGTTGATGGTTACTCTAGTCTTGGTACATCGGCAATACCTTGGTACATGCACAGACCATTTACCCAAGTAACTCTGTTTACCCAAAGCTGGTAAATGATGCTTAACCGATGGTAAATGAAGGATATATCAACCCCTCATCTATAGTTTAGATTACTATAGTTGTGAGCACCAACTAAAGGCACTTTATCAGTTATCTGTTTGTTTCTCAGCTATGTGACGAGTTGGATTGACACACGCCAGGCCCAATCAGAGCGAGCAAATCTGACTATTCTGTTTGATAAGTATGTGCCCTACTGTTTGGAGCAGGTTAGGTGCAACCTAAAGACCATCACGCCTATACCTGAGACGAGTATGGTGCAGGTAAGGCAAAGCGATCTGCTATTTAGATTAACTTTAAATAGTTTAAAAAATAGTTCAGACGTGCAAGATTGTGTGTGTTACAGACTCTGTGCTGCTTGCTGGACTGCTTATTAACAGATGAGAACACACCTGCTGACTCTCCTCGAGAACTCTACGAGATTTACTTTGTGTTTGCCTGCGTTTGGTCTTTCGGAGGGGCTCTGTTTCAGGACCATGTCAGTACAAAAAAATTCAAAGGTGTTAGGGATTGTGTACATTTTCTTACCACTTTCAAGCCAAAATTATTGTTTCAAAATTTTAAATTGTCTATCTGTCCCTAGATGGACAATTAACCAAGATTTAGCATTTAGAATTAGTATTGTGCGACCCCTGATAAAAGGGAGAGGCCGAAAGAAGAAGAAGAAGATTGTACACATCAACAGACATCTGTACAAATGCAAAAAGAACAACAACTGCTGCTTAGTTCTGTTGCAGAAAAAAGAAGCATGTATGCACGTCCAAGTCTCCAGAGGAACTGTAACAGATTCTCCAAGACACTCAGTAAAAAGTAATTGACTTCTGGACAAATTGGAACTCTATTTAAGGAGAAATCACACCAAATATAGACTTCCTTTAGTGTATTAATGTTCACTTTATATACACTCACTGGCCACTTTATTATGTACACCTTGCTAGTAAAAAGCTGAACATCCTTTTACCTTCAGAATTGCCTTAATTCATTTTGTGACAATCTTTGAACAGAGATGGTATTCTGCATTCCTTGGTTGTAACGAGTGGGCTCGAAGGAAGTTTTGGGCCAGTCGTAGGCTTGTGGTTAAGGAACCAGCCTTGCGACCAGAAAAAAAAACAACAACTGCTGCTTAGTTCTGTTGCAAAAAAAGAAGTATGCACGTCCAAGTCTCCCCTGGTTTGATTCCAAGTAGCGACAAGTCATGGCTGAAGTGCCCATGGGAAAGGCACCTAACCCCCAGTTGCTCCCTGCACACTGTGATGGCTGCTCACTGCTCTGGGCACGTGTGCTCACTTCACCTGTGTGTGTGTATGTATTTGTGTGCACAGATGGGCTAAATGCAGAGGACCAATTGCGCTGTGTGCAAACATAGTGGCAAAAATGTATCTCTATTACTTTCATATTTATAAATAACTCCCTTTGTTTTTCGC
>JAOUQT010035497.1:0-11291 GCA_025769995.1 Xyliphius kryptos
CCAGATAGGGATTCGAACCGGGAATCCCCAGCGCTGAGAGGCGAATGTGCTAACCACTAAGCCACCGTGCCGCCCCGAAGATGTATATACAATATAAAAATATAAATAAATAAACATGTTGCAACACAGTATTTTCTAGTTAAAACAGAAAATGTCAGAAAGCAATCTAAAAAAGGTTTTTAACTGTTTTCTGAAAGATATGAGAGAAGTGAATGAGCAGAGATGCTGTAGGTTCCAAAGGTTGGAGCCTGCCACATTTATCACCAAGTGTACGTAGCTGGGTATTTGGGACAACAAACAAGTTGGTGTCAGCTGAGCAGAGAGAACGAAAAGCTTAATATCTCTGTAAAAGGACTGAAGGACAGGGAGTTGCCAGGCCATGTGATACAGTATTGAGCAGTCTAGTTCTAAAAAATAGTTTGGGAGTGTTGCTCTCGTTTTTAATGAGAACTGTATTTTTTTTTTAATTTTTTTTTGAAAAGGCCAAAGACTCAGATATTCTTAGCATTTTTCTTCTCCAACATTTATATGATGTGAGACACTGAAAATTCTCCTGAAAAAAAAAAAAAACATATTAAAAAGTCAGGAAACAAATACAAAACGAGGCACAATGATCGTTCATCCAATTGAATTGAATCAGTTTCATTTTGATTGTTTTTTTTGTGTTTGTATGTGTAAATAAAAATAAGTAAACTGAACCACACAGGTTCAGCTGTTTTACATTTACATCAAACACAAGAAAATGTTTTTTTGGTTGTGTTCTTTGCTTTTACACTCCTCGCTCAGCTCAAATTCTGCATCTCACGTTCTCAATCCTGGGCAGCGGATCCAGAACTCGTCTGCGCTTTAACTATCCCGATTATTCGTATTACTCCACCATTCATCCCCCTCTATTTGGATCCAATGCCTTGATTCTAGTGTACAAGAAAATCTCCGGAACTGCTCGCCCTTTTTCTCACTCCATTTCTTCTCTTTGCATTGCAACCAGATTGGCGAAAGATTAACTAGCTGACCTGCAGTGTAGCATACGCCGCATGATTAAGCCCTATCCCAGTACTACGTTGCCTGTACTATTTCTGTATCGCCACCATAAACTCTGAAAGTATTTATGTAGTCGGTGTATTGTTGAGCAAAATGTATAACTCTGCTTCCGTGACTAAGAACAATGGACAGCACGTCTCTGAAGGTATCTCATTGTTGGCAAATAAAGGTTAACGCGAGCAACAGCTTGGTTGATGACATTTTTCCAGAAATATGCGACATAGAAACAAACAATCACCTAATATAGGAATTTGTAGAACATTGTTTAAGAATTGTTGTTTCATGTGATGGGGCAGCCATGTGAGGAAACAAAAGGGGGTGGGGCTCCGTCGTGCATATACCATGGTTCAGCGACTTAGTCCATTATATACAGTATGCAGTGTCTTACAAAAAGGTCATCGATAACAAAACTTTACCATATGCCTGTAAAGAGAGCATCTAAGATTTTATAAGGTTATGAGCCCTTATAAAGTCATTTTCAGGAAAAACACTCGTTAAACACAAACGTTAAAGACTTTATGTCACTGGTCTCTATAATACATTAATGAATGGTTTAAATATATCATTCATAATGCATTATTTCACTTTGTGTTATAATGCCTTAATGGCATGTTCTTATAACACTTTCTGAGTGAATTATAAATGATAATATTATAGAACGTTTTTAATATAAAGCATTTATTTATTTAATAGTTCATAAAATATAATAATGGATGGTAAATATAACCATTAAATTGTGTAATAGTGTGTTTGGGAGGGGGGGTGCATGAGAACCGCAGCATTCAGCATGATGTACGATGCAAAATGGTAAAATCATTATATTGATTACAGACATAAATTCCAAACATCATTTGTAGTTTGTTAGATTAAAGCCGGTCTCACGTTCTCCATAAACATGTGATTATACGTTGTTATTTAACTAATCTCATATTCCAGCACTCTTTAATTTAAACACATCGTTTGCTATGCAGGATTTAGTGACAATTTAGGGACACGAAAGAAAAGACAGCTTGCTTTTAGTGGCCTAAATTTATCACAAGGGAACCGGAGTAAAGAGGAAATACACCACCTTTTCCCAACGGCTCAAATCTGGAGCTGATTAGTAAACCATGCTGTCTGAAGTGTTTACACAAAATGGGGCCAAGTGCCTTATTTTCAATCTCCTTACGGTGTAAATAAAATGCTTTGTTTCTATATGAGTTGCCTTTATTGTGCTTTATACATACACTCAGTGTGTTCATTTACAGATAGCATACGGGTGTGGGCCACATCTGACTGAGCTGTGGCACTGTGGGCCCAATGACTGCACTGGCAAACTGCATGTGAACCAAAGGTTGTCCACATACAGAAACCTGCATTCGGCCAACATCTGGTGGAGAAATGGCAGTGTCACCTGCATATGAGCCAAGGGTGGTTGTGGCACCGGCATCTTTGGCAATGCCCATTTGCTCCCCAACGCTACACCCTTCCCCCTGTGGTAAGGCGTGTCACATTGCCCGAATTCTGATTGGCAGGGCTAATTAAGCCACCTGGGTTCAGCTTTCGGTCCGCTGGAATGTTTTTTTGCTGTCGTACTGCAGGATTATTTGCGCTTCTTTTATATTTGTTTTTGCTTATTGCTGGTAGAACTTTTTTTTTTTCCAGCCTTAATGGAGGGTGTCCTAGGATCCGGCACCTGGTCTTCGGCTGAGCCAGCTCTATCGGTGGTCGCGCCGTCATTTGAACAGACACTCAAGCCCAAGGAGTCCAGTTGGGCCTTGCACCGTCTCGGCGTCGCACTGGCGTTCATTATTGTGTTTGGAGCTTTGTTTTTTTGTCTTGTCTTATCTTATAAGCCTTTATAAGCCTTAATAAACTGGATCATGCTGACTGAAAATATAACCGGTTACAAACCGAAAACATGCATTTGGCCCACATGTTGCGAAACAGATCTGACCCACATCTGGCAAAGGAATGGCAGTGCTCCCTGCATGTGAGACCTTAGGCTGACACGTGGCCCTAATGAGGTTTATATGCAGGCCACGCCTTGCAACCGGGAGTAGTCCGTCCAAGTGCTGTCATTCCACATGGAAGTATGCCAGATGAACATGAGGGAAGTGGACCAGAATCATTTTGCTATCTGGGTTAGATTCACTGGCTTGGTTCACCCATGTCCCAGTATATAAGCTTTACTAATCATACAGATGGACGTTGTAGTGCTACAGTTTCATTCTGCAGTCCATCTGTTTCTACCTACTCAGTTAGTCCCCTATTCTCCGTTCTCTAATGATCAGGACCATGGACAGACCAGGTACAGGGTGGCCCATGAAAAAGTAGCCTGGCTTATACTGTATATTCAGCTACATGAGGCGGGCTGCTTTTTCGGGGGCCATCGTGCTTCATTAGGTGTGTAGATGATTCTTAGCACTACTGTGAGACAGACATTCTGTTGCGTTAGTGTACTGTCCTGCTGCAATGAGACTCATCCACTATTATAATGCTGTATTATTTAAGTGTTCATCATGATCCTTTAGGTGTAAATCTGCTTCTTTGTGTGTCTGTCTTGTGAAAGGCTGAGCTCCATCGATGGTGTTTCCTCAGCGTTTGCTCCGTGATTGCTGAGATAAGCTGCAGCAGTCCCCGAGAACCTGATCAGGATAAGCAGCTTAGAAGAAAAAAAATAAATAAATGAAATATTATCATTTTAATCTGATGCCAAAGATGCTGAGACCAGCACTGATGAGCTCAGTCATGAAAGAGTTCGCCTTAATGAGCTTCCTGAGGAATAAAAAAATGTCTGAAAGAGCCTTTAAAATACTCTGTATGTATTACGGTTTTGTTTTGGCTGCATTGGGTTCATATTAAGTAAAATAGCTGGAAAGCATTCTGCGCCTGGTTGGCGAGCATGTTTAGTGCACGTTTCATTAAGGTCACTCACTGATTTGCTGATTCAGCAAGATAACTTTTTTCAATTGTGTCTTTATTAAAGTTTTTTGGTGCTGCAGGATTGGACACATTTAGTCACAAGTCCTCTTTGCTGTTGATGTGCAGCTCATAGTATGCTTTACTAATACTAAATGCCCTACTACTACTTATATAACATCATAACAGGGAGTTTTTTCTTGCCACTGTCGTTTCGGCTTGCTCTTTGGGAGTTTAGGCTTTGAACTCTTTAAAGCTACTTTGTGACAACACACTGTTGTAAAAAGCGCTCTATAAATAAATTACTGGAAATTAAACAGCGTTAGCCTCACGTTAGCCACCCCACCCCGTGTGACCCGTGCGTCAATTGTTATACATTTGGTCATTTTGCAGACAATTTTATCCAAAGTGATTTACAAGTATCCCAACTTCATGGTTGGAATCAGAACAAAGGGTCCATACAGCCTTCCTGGAGCAATGATGATTAAGGGTCTTGGTCAATGACCAACATTGGTAACTTCAGGTGACCTGGGATTTGAACCCACAACCTTTAGATTGATAGCCCAATACCCCAACCACTAAGCTACCACTTCCACATATATGCCAATTACCTTGCATCTGTCCTTCCCCTCTACCTGAGCGTTAATCGCTAGATGACAAGCGTGTCGTGTCTTCCCCTCCACTCTGCTCATGCACCAATCGCTATATGCCAAGCACCCCGCGTTATCTCCTCCACTCTACCCGTGCGTCACTTGTTATAGAGATGACACACACCAACCGCCTTAAATTATAGATAAGGTTTAAAGTGTTCTATGAATGCTAGTCCTTGTATGTTGGTGTAACTCCAGCTTCTTTTTAAAAACATCACAACATCCACCCACAGCATGCCAATACACAGTCTATATATAAACCACCTGAAACACATCTCTCACCTGTTCATTATATCAGATGGATCTATAATTGTGTGTGTGATATTTCACACCTCATATCCAGTACATCAGGTTATAATAAGGTACAGATGGTGTGACAATACCCACAAAACATAAACCAGAATAAGATCTGAAGATCTTTGTTAATATTCAGAATCAGAATGCTTTATTGATCCTTAGGAGGAAATTACAGATGTTGCAGTTGCTTTGTTTGTCGAAGTATAAATGTACAAAATATATAATAGTAATAAAAATTAGCAACTACAAAAAGCAAAAGTAAATGCAATATACCCAACTTTAATGTTCTGAGTATTCAAATACAACTGCAAAAATTAAAGTGGCAGTGGTGACGTATTGCACGAGTTAACAATATGATATGATGTTTTATTGCATGTTCGATATCACCATCCAATGCAAGACCCCTCCAGTCTCAAACCGGTGTCTTTCTGAGTACCTACAATGCTGAAATTCGGCACCGTGATTACATACCATGTAATTGGAAAACCCTACGGGTTCTCGCTTTCCCACGTTCGATTGTTCGTTCGCTATCGCCATTGAACACAACACCTAGGATGGATTGGGGTCTTGGCGAGTACCTACAAAGCTGAAACTTGGCTTAATCATTTCTTATTGTGTCCTTGGAAAACCTACTGATAAACTCCTGTAAGAAAGCAAGCGCATGGACACCGTAGTCCCAACTCACACTACATTCATTTCAGATTTGTAATCGCCCCAAACCTCACTCTATATTTGAAATATATAAACTCCAAAGTCATCACTTATCAGCCGTTAGTGGATACTTCCGTTTAGGAGGCATGATACCACTGATACCACACCGCTCAACCTGTGTGCCAGTCATTATTGAGATCGCTCATGCCAATAGCCTTATATTATAGATCTGTAGTAATATTTCTGGGGAAGACAATAACAACACAGTACTTGTGGTCTCTTGCTTGTAAAGAATAAGTTTAAGGTTTAATGTAAAAGTGCATCTTTTTGTCTATTACTAGATTTGAGTGAGTCTGATGTAATTTAAACTGCAGGTATGTATGAGCCAGTAACTTGGGTAATTACCTAATTTTGAAAAGTGTACCTGAACATAAATTATAGTCACATTACACTAGCTAAACAAAATTAGTTCACACTCTGTACTCTTTGTTCCAGAATCCTTCTGTAGTTTTTTGCTTCGGCTATCTCTCTCTGTTAAGTCATAATCATATAATCATACCATGGTAATATAATAAATAAAAATGTATTAGACTCTAAGCTTTAAATTAAAAAAACAACAGCTGTGACCCAAAGTGGCCTCTGCAGGGTCAATGAGAAGCAGCACTGTTGCAGACAGGATTTTGGGAAAAGCCACTGGAGCAGAAAGCATTTTTTTTTAAAGCCACTGGTATTTGTAGTCGGGTCCTAAAGGTCACTGGTTTCTGATTGAAGCTCTGTTTACTCATATGCCAATGATTCAGCAAAACTAGAGGGCAGGTCATGGGACTTGCATCTTGCTTGTTAAGAAGACAAGGCGATTAGTCAATGACCTCTTGTTTAACCAAAACAGATGGATATCAGACACAGGCCTTCCACTCAAAGGGGTCCTGTATGGTGACAGTAAGGAGAGACCAAAGATGTCCTCTCCATGTTTGTCCTAAATATTAGATAAGATATGAAATGCTTTCATTAGTTCCACAATGGGGAAATTCAGGTGAGAAAAAATCGGCGATTAAAAAACCCAGCAACCACACTATGCGCGCCTACTGATCGGACATTTTGGCTCAAAAACACAGACAGTAATACAATTCAAGGATAGTTTATTGTCAGTTACACAATACATCTTAGGACATATAGGGGTTGGACAATGGACAACAGCCTTCAGCACACAACACAAGACATGTCTGTAATAAAGGAGACAGAGGCGTGTCCAATATTAGGGAAATAGTCTTGGGTTCAGGGATGGGCAGAGCCAGGTATGCATAATGATGGTCCCTCTGTGAGAATTTGCCTTTCCCCACCAGCAACTAGCCAAGGCCAGCACCGCAGATGGGGTCATTTTTAATCTCATTCATCCAACTTTGAATGTAGAGCCGTAATTTTCTTAAAGATCGATTCCATATTGCTAGGCAATGTCATAGTCTGAGTGCCCACTGCTCTGCCCAACACATCAATCATGCTGGGCAGTTTCTGGGAGCGTTTGACAGTTGATCCAGCTCTTTTAATTTCCTTATACACCAGCGCCACAGCCAATCCAATCTGCAGAGCAGATTTGATCATAAATCCGAATAGATAAACATTACTAATATCCTCAATGGAAAGAGGCGACAGGCATACGACTCTCCGATTCCCCCACGCATCCATCATACATTCAGCCGCAAAAGTTCCATCCGGACCGAACCTCGTGTTTTCACCAAGACGATGTGTCAATAGTATTGAGAGACCATTTAATTAGTTCTATTTTGTTTCAAGAGACTGTGCTAGAGAAACCCTTTCCCTTTTCTTTTTTACCATAATTTCTCTTTATTTCTGAACTAAAGCTTTACATTTGCATTTGGTCATTTTGCAGATGCTTTTATCCAAAGCGACTTACAAATATCCCGAGTTGGTCAGAACACAGGGTGATACAGTCCCCCTGGAGCAATAATGGTTAAGAGTGTTGCTCAAGGACCCACATTGGCAGCGTCAGTGGACCAGGGATTTGAACCCACAACCGGATTGACAGCCCAACACTCTAACCACCAAGCTACCATGCCCCTGAGTTCTGGTTCTGAATGTATTTTTTAATTTTTATGGTTTGAATGAACACATCCTAATGGGAGCTATTATTTTCCATTCTTGCAATCGAGAACGTCTCATCCCATTCATAAATGAACACAAAGCTAGCAAAGCGAGGGTGGCGCTGTGGGTGAGAAAGCTGTGATGCTTACATCAGGTCTGTGCTGGCATCCTCCTTATTAATGAGCTGACAGTCTTTAGAACTATGGCTCTGTTAAATCTCATGCCCGATTGAGCGGTGGGACTTTCTGAGCTAAAAGAAATTCATATATTCATTCATCTTCCTCTTAAGCCTCTACTAGGGTCCTGATGGGGTTCCCCATGCCCATCCAGGGTAGAACGTTCGAGAACTAGACAGATACACCCAGGACAGGGCGTCAATCCATCAATGGGCAGCTCAGGGACATGTTCTTGGAAAAGAACCTAAATTCCATTATAAATTAAAAAATATTTTCTTGAAAGTCTGCTTTGTCCCTAATTTAACATTTGACAATGACCCTCCAATCAAATCTAAGTAAATGAGCAGAAGGACAATGCTCTCCTGATATCTGGAACTCCATTTTCTCCTCACTGCTAGTTGGGAGACTCTTTAGACCACTCCTCAAACCATGGGTGGCAAACAAGAGCCCTGTCATCAATGTCCACTTACTTCTTCAGTTCTTTCGGACATCAATTATGATGTTATAACTTGTGTTTTTTAAATTTTTAACATTGAAGACGTGAGAGTGGCTTCATCATCTATGAGAATCAGAGGAATCCTTAACAAGACCAAACTTAGTTCATTTTAATTACAATTATATGTGATTTACTTGGGCAGCACGATGGCTTAGTAGTTAACACATTCTCCTCTGGGTGCTAGGGATTTCAAATCCTAATTTGTCATTTACTCACATGTATATTGCTCACAAGTCACTGACTGTTTCAATTCTGAACAGGGTGGTTAGTATCAGGATGTCTGATACTATGGAGGACTGCACTCCTCCCTGCACTGCTGTAAGCCCTGGTACATGGCGGTCCACACATGGTGGGCGGTGCATTTGGCTAAAGCTGCTAGACTGGTACCCCTAGTGTCTTTTTTTTTATTTATTCATTTACTATCATCTGCTTAACCCTCTACTGGAGTCGCAGGGGGTTCCCCATGTCCATCCAGGGGAAATGTTTCAGGCACTGGGCAGATACACCCAGGATAGTGCACCAATCTATCGCTGGACACACTTACTCACTTTACACAGGGAAATTTAGATCATTAAATTTACCTTTAATCCCTGTTTCTGGACTGTGGGAAAAAACCAGAGAACCCATGAGTGTGTGGCTGTGTGAGTGTGTGCTCAGCGATGAATTTGGCGCCCTGTCCTGGGTGTATCTGCCCAGCGCCCAAGACATTCTCCCCTGAATGGGCATGGGGAAACTTGCCTTTTGTCATCTTTTTGCACAACAGTATGCACACCATTCTTATCATAATCTGCGATATTCCTGCATTAGATTTTATTATTCATTTATTCATTATCTTCCGCTTATTTCTTTATGAGGGTCGCGGGGGTTTCCCCATGCCCATTCAAGGGAGAATGTCTTGGGCGCTGGGCAGATACACCCAGGACAGGGCGCCAATCCATCGCTGAGCACACACTCACACAGCCACACACTCATACACACACTACATAGGGCAATTTAGAGCACTCAATTTACCTTGAATCCATGTTTTTGGGATGTGGGAAAAAACTGGAGAACCCGGAGGAAACCCACGCAGACACGGGAAGAACATGGAAACTCCATCCAGATTGGAATTCGAGCCGGGAATCCCCAGCACTGAGAGGCGAACATGCTAACCACTAAGCCACCGTGCCGCCCAGCTTTTATAATAATTATTCAAAAGAATTCTGGGCAGCAGGGTGGCCTAGTGTTTAGCACTTTCTCCTCTCAGCGCCTGGGTATCTCCATGGTTTAAATGGATGTTTTCCAACCTGCTAGATTGCCTTTTAGTTCAAGTTTCAGATTATTTATCAAGCAATTCACAACAGTACAATTTTTCAAAGCATCTTTGCAGAGTTTTAAGATTGACGCACCAAAGAGCAAGCTTTCCCTATTATATGAGGGTGAGGTGGCTCAGTGGTTTGGGTGTTAGACTAGCAATCCAAAGGTTGTGGGTTCAAATCCCAGGATCACTGAAGTTACCAATGTGGGTCTTTAAGCAATGCCCTTAACACTCATTGCTTCAGGGATTCTGTATGTACCCCTGTGTTCTGACCCCAAATATTAAGAGGGATACTTGTGAGTCGCTTAGAATAAAAGCGTCTGCTAAATGACCAAATGTTATGTTTTAAAAAGAATACGAATTCTTGTGAGGACCATAGCTCAGTGGGTACTAAGACTGTATTACACATTAATGAGATATATATGTACAGTATATGGGATGAATATGAGTATTTATTACCCAGGTATGTACTTGCTGGATCTAATTAATTACACCCAGCTGAATGCTGATCACGTTCTTTTTCCTCGTCTACACTACTAGTCATATTTCTTCCAGGATCATTAAAGTATATGATCTATCTATCTACACTAAACTGGGTCTGATTTCAGCACCAGTATTTGGGCAACATGGGGATTTTAAATACCTCAACCAAGAGACTAATGAAGTTCAGTGATTAGTGGCTATGTGTACTATGATAATGCCAAATTTCAACATTGGACATCAACGTTCCGTGACTAGAAACGTCTTGAAAATGTGTGCCAGAATCATAATAGTAAGAAGAAAATAATGAAGAACAAGAGGTTGACTCCTCCAAGCCAACCGTCTGAAAATGTTCTGTCAGAAAAGGTCTTACTTTGAAAAGTGTGAGCCAATTTAAACTTCCGATCCCCAAACACAGAAGTCAACACTCCCTGATGAAGTTTGATCAGTGACTCTCTGCCCAAGTTGATTAGCGGCGGGTCGGTAACAGAAGTGTCGGTGCTGTTACCGTCACCCTGCGGAACTAAAGTTCATTTACAAGCCATCATCTCTGACACTTTCACAGACGGCGCACAGGAGTCTTCTTTGAAGTCAGCTGCCTCATATTTCACATCTGGGACGGATGTTTGCCGGAGTCCCTGAGACTCTGCTGTGTTCTGCAACGACCCAGGATCCAAACCGCATCTTTTAAAGTAAGGCAATGACTTTTATGCTTTGAAATATCATAAATCATCTGCCTTTATGGCCCAAGTGAGCAAAGGGGAATGCTATTAGCGTGGCACCAGAGATTGTGCAGCTCAGTCTGATGAGGTATTGACTTTCTCTGATTGGCGCGACGGGTCTGTGAGCTGTGTAACAAAATCACAAGTGTAATAAAATGCCAGGGGACCGAACATGTGCAGTCGGAAGAACGCGTTAATGTGAAAGAAGCTGGTTTATTTCCATTACAGCCAATAAGAATCTGAGTAAACAATGATTAATTAATGAAGTGAATTTGTTCGAATTGGATTTTAATTCATGAAAAAATTAAATACACTGATCAAAAAAAATGAAGGGAACACTTAAACAACACAATGTAACTCCAAGTCAACCACATTTCTGTGAAACCAACCTGTCCAGTTAGGATGCAACACTGATTGTGAATGAATTTCACTTGCTGTTGTGCAAATGGAACAGACAACAGGTAGAAATTAGAGGCACTT
>JAOUQT010035508.1:0-11291 GCA_025769995.1 Xyliphius kryptos
TGTATATATATATGTGTATGTGTGTTTCAATGCAAGAATGGGATATACATAGTGGACCAATTCACGTGTGTATGCACAGTAGGCAAAATGGATCACTTTAAACTATAAGACACGCTTTACACACACCCTGCACTTTTACACAAGGAGTGATGTTTGTGAGTCCACCTTGTCTTAAGAAAAAAAGAGTCACTGGAAATAATTTGTTGCATTTGACCTTTTATTAAAATGACTATGCAGTATGACAAGAGAAGTTATTGATGTCAGGTTTCTACACTATATTGCCCAAAGTATTTGCTTACCCATCCAAATGATTAGAAATCAAGCACCTGGCATGCAGTTTTTTCAAACATTTGTAAATGCTCTCAAGAGCTTAGTGAATTCCAGCGTGGAACTGTAATAGGATGCCACCTGTGCAACAATACCAGTCACAAAAGTTCCTCGCTCCAAAATATTCCACAGTCAACTCCGTTGTATTATAAGGAAATGGAAATGTTTGGGAATGACAGCAACTCAGCCACAAAGTGGTAGGCCACGTAAACTGACAGAGCGGGGTCAGCGAATGCTGGCGTGTATAGTGTGACCAGGTCGCCAACTTTCTGCAGAGTCATTAACTGCAGAACTTCATGTGGCCTTCAAATTAACTCAAGAACAGTGTGCAGAGAGCTTCATGGAATGGGTTGTCATGGTTCCAAGCATCCAAGCCATACATCATCAGGTGCAATGCAAAGCGTCGGATGCAGTGGTGTAAAGCACACCACCACTGGACTCTAGAGAAGTGGAGACGCGTTCTCTGGAGTGATGAGCTTCTCCATTTGGCAATCTGTAAAAATGTAAAAAAAAAAAAGAAAAAAAAAGGCTCTGCAAATTCAAATTTAAGCATCTTTATTTCAAAATCCTGTCAGCAGTTATTTATAAGCTTCAGATGAATAGAAATGTATTTTATATGCATTTATAACTTAATGTAGACTCAGTTATTTACTTAAACCCTCAGGATGCTGTGTTCACAAAACAAATAGGATTTTTTATTAGCATATATATGACCCCCAGCAGAAACAACAGTGGGATTAATATAAATTTATGTGGGTGGGGAACATTTGAGAACATCTTTTTATCGGCAACTTTATCTGATCAGTGCAGTTGCTATAGCGATGAGGATTGCTAATGGCCGGCTATAGCCCACATACATAGAGAGGAAGAAACTGAAGTATGTAAACGCTTACAGCAGCATGTGAACCATTGTACTTAACATCTATAGTCTACTTTGGTGGAAATACAATTATGTGTAGCCGCTTATCATACTTACACAATGGTGCATGTTTTAGCCCAATTTAAAATTTCTTTTAAGCATAGTTTATGCAGCTTATGCACTTCCCATGAATTTAACACAGTGCTTTTATGCTGGCAATTTGAAACCACTTACATCATTAATTTGGGCCATTTTGTTCACATTCTTGCAGGTTAAATACAGTGAGGAAAATATATATTTGAACACCCTGCATCTTTGCAAGTTCTTCCACTTAAAAATCTTAGAAATCATCAAGTGCAAGTCCACTGTGAGAGAAAAAAAAAAATGGAAATCACAATGTATGATTTTTTAATATATTATTTGTGTGTTACTGCTGCAAATAAGTATTTGACCACCTGCCAATCAGCAACAATTCTGGCCTTAAAGACCTGTTAGTCTGCCTCTAAAACCTCCACATTTACTCTATTTAACATTCTTAATTCGAAACACCTGTGTAAGGTCGTAATACACCTGTCCACACCATACAATCAGTAATACTCCAAATACTTACATGGCTAAAACCAAAGAACTGTCCAAAGACACCAGAGACAAAATTGTTGATCTTCACAAGGTTGGAAAGAGCCATGGGGCAATTGCCAAACAGCTTGGTGAAAAAAGAACTATTGGAGCAATTATTAGAAAATGGAAGAAGTTAAATATGACTGTCAATCTCCCTCGGACTGGGGCTCCACGCAAGATCTCACCTCATGGCATATCAATGATCCTAAAAAAGGGGTGGGAAATCAGCCCAGAACTACATGGGAGGAGCTGGTCAATGACCTGAAGAGTGCAGGCACCACTGTTTCCTTGCACTAATGCACTAAGACGTCATAGATTAAAGCCATGCATGGCAACGGAATCCAGAGGAGTCATGGGAAAATGTTCTGGGGTCAGATGAGATCAAAATATAACTTTTTGGCCTTTATTCTGCATGCCGTGTTTGAAGGACAAAGTACCCAAAAAACACCACCCCTTCTGTAAAGCATGGGGGTGGAAGCATCTTGCTTTGGGATTGTTTTTCTTAGCATGGAACAGGACCAGGATGGCTGCACTGTATTAAAGAGAGGATGACCAGGGCCATGTATTGCAAGATTTTGGGGATTAACCTCGTTTCCTCAGTTAGAGCATTGGAGATGGGTCGTGGCTGAGTCTTCCAACATGACAATGACTCAAAGCACACAGCCAGGACAACCAAGTAGTGGTAGGAGGAATATCAAGGGTCTCCAGTCTCCAGACCTAAACCCTATAGAAAATCTTTGGAGGGAGCTCATACTCTGTTTCTCAGCCCAGAAACCTGTCTGATCTGGAGACGATCTGTAGGCCAAAATCCCTGCTGCAGTTTGTGGAAACCTGATGAAAAAGTACAGAAAACATTTGACCTCTGTATTTACACTGTACCAAATAATAACATTGATTTTCACAGATGTTTAAATACTTACTTGCAGCAGTAACACATAAATCAATTTTTAAGAAATCATACATTGTGATTTCCGGATTTTTTTTTAGGTCATGTGTCTCACAGTGGACTTAAGATAAAAATTTCAGACCCCTCCATGATTTCTAAGTGTGAGAATTCTTTGCAAGGTGTTCAAATACTTATTTTCCCCACTGTGTATTCACACTGAGTGAGTGTTACTTTGTAAATTGAAGTGCTTTTTTTTATATTTGTATGACACTATTTAATTAGTATTGTACAAATTACTAACAGTGAATGCAATTATGTCCTCAGAGTCAAAGCATGCATGTACTTAGATTAGTAAAATGGTGCAGGATGTTCATATAACTTTAATGACATGATCTCCTGACTTCCTGTTAGTGATCACGATTGACTTCAACTGGCAGCTTTTACTGTGCCAATATAAAATGGGATCGACCAAGAGCTCAGTGCACATCCCAAAAAGAGAATTGCATGCTTACACAAGTGTTGACATGAAGTCAAAACTAAGGAAATCTAAGATGGAAGATTAATTTAACACAAACTTTAATTCATTTTCTTATCCATTTACTCCTATACTAATTCAAGTTCAAGTAATTTATTTATATACAACAGTGTGTTGTCACAAATCAGCTTTACAGAGTTCAAAGCCTGAACCCCCAAAGAGCAAGCCGAAGCGACAGTGGCAAAAAAAAAACCTCCCTGTTATGATGTTATATATTATTTTTTAGGACGAAACCTTGGGAGGACCAAGGCTCAGTGGGGAACTTATCCTCCTTGAGTGGCCGGGCAGCATTCCAGTGCAGGACAGCCATGTACAGATTGTGTATAGCTCCGTCTATGTGTGTCCAGATAGTAAAAATTATATAAACTGTATCCATCCACCAGGACTGCAATGCTGTTAGTCCAACAGAAGTCCCTGCTTACTAGGGTAGCATTGGGGTTGTGTTCCCAGTCCCACCATGTACTATGGCTAACCCCAATTGTTCCCCTGGTGCCATATACAGGGTTGCCCACTGTTCTGGGAACATATGCTTACTTTACTCAGTGTGTCTGTGTGTGTTTCACTGCACAGATGGGTTAAATGTAGTGGACAAAAACACTTTAATCTACTGTATATAGGACACACTCCACACACACACCCTGCACAAGTAGGTGTGTTTGAATCCACCTTGTCTTTAGAAAAAGAGTGTCATTACAAATTAATTTGTTGCATTTGACCTTTTATAAACCAACTATGTAGTATGAGAAGTTATTGATGTCAGATTGCTATTTCATTCATTATCTTCCGCTTAATCCTGTACTTGGGTTGCGGTGGGGTTTTCCATGCCATCCAGGGGAGAATGTCTTGGGCGCTGGGCAGATACAACAAGGAAAGAGCGCCAATCTATCGCTAGGCAGATTCACTCACACGGCCACACCCACAAACACACACTATATGGGGCAATTTAGAGCAGCCAATTTACCTTGAATCCATGTTTTTGGATTGTGGGAGGAAACCGGAGAACCCAGAGGAAACCCACGTGGACACGGGGAGAACATGGAAACTCCACCCAGGATCGGGATTCGAACCGGGACTCCCCAGGGCTAAGAAGTGAACATGCTAACCACTAAGCCACCGTGCCACCCAGATTGCTATTTATAATACTAATAGTTAGTTTGACATCACAACGTTCCCTAAACACTAATCGCAACAATTTATCCATTCTTATTCTTATACCAGGGTCTAGGGTCGCGGGTGGGGTGGGGTGGGAGTTCCCGGGTGGGGTGGGATTTCCCTCCAGAGGGAACACACTATATAGAGCAGCCAATTTACCTTAAATCCCTGTTTTTGGACTGTGGGAGGAAACCGGAGAACCTGGAGAAAACCCACACAGACGTGGAGAACATGGAAACTCCATCCAGATCAGGTTTCGAACCTGGCTCCACTTATAATGGCTAAGGCTTAAAAAGAAATAGTTGTTTGTGGAATAATAAGCTCAAACATATAAAAGATCAAACAGATAAAAGGTTTCAAATAGAAAATGTACAGCTTAATATCATTACTGAAAGGTAAAGAGACTTTTGAATATTTAAAAAAAAATAGGTTTGTTTTGGCAGGAGCTCTGTTGTGATTAATATTTAAGGCAGTCTGAGTAAACAGGCTGATCATTTGGTTCATCTCATGATTACATAATGGGGTAATGCTGCTCTGTGTAATGTAAGTGTGAAAATGAAGCTGGTCCTGGTCCAGGTACTTCAGTTACCGCACTTCAGTTACATGTACTACTGGCGCACAGTTTAGCAGACACTGCCATCTAGGGGTCTAAGTTGCACAGTGCATTTAGGTGTGTCGTTAGCAGGAAAACAACAAAGCTAGTAAAGGCCAGTGGTTGCTAATTAATAAATAACTTGCTTTTCGATCTGTAGTCGGGTATATTAAAGTAATTTCAGCAAAGACAAAAATGTTAACGTATGTTTGCCGAATAATAGTTGAATAATTTTGGATGTAGATGCCTTATAGCAATAAAAATATCAGTCAGTTTTTTTTAGAATAAACGTAGATAGATTAATCACACTGCTTATGCATACAGGTATTAAAACAAAAATATTGGTTGGTCATTTAAATTTTTTGCTGCTTTGAATAAAAAAAATCTATAACCTCTAATCTAATCTATAATCTATAATCTTTCCAACACTGTCCGTAAGGCTGAGTCGCTCAGCATTCATGAGAAACTTCTCAAAACACATGTCTCGAAGATATCATATGTAATGTACTTTGAATTAAAGATATTGCTAAATGACTAAATGTAATGTAATGTAAAATGTAACTATCACCATATGAACAAAAGACAAAAACTGATCCTGCATGAAATAGCAGAATGTGTTACTGACTTAGTCACCTGCACACTTACAATACCAATAACACAATGTCTTACTTTTTCTCTCACTCACTCACAAACATACCCACTCTCTTGCTCACAAGTACAATTTGACGCAACAATAGAAAACCTACACAAATACTGTATGTGGAGAGCATGCCAAACATAGGTGTAGAGACAATTTATATTATTGAATAAATACATTTCTGTCATAAATCAGAACTGTAAACCTGAATCAGAATAAAGTGGCTAAACCCTGATATTGTGTAAAGCATCCAGCAAATCTTATTAAAAGAATGTTTTTTAAAGCACATAATTAGAAATAAGACATGAAGGGCCTGAGTGTGATTTATTGACTTTTCTGTATGAAGTTTGCATGTTCTCCCTGGTTCTGTATGCATTTTCACTGAAAGCTCCAGCTTTTTATAAGTCAAATGCATGATAGTAGATTAATAAATTCATTAATTATTTTCTTTTATAATCCTATTTTAGGCTTGCAGAATTCCTTTAATCCATGTGTTTGGACAGTGAGAGGAAACCGAGAACCTGAAGGAAACCCACGATGATCTGGGGTGAACATGGAAACTTCACTAAGATGGAGATTTGAACCTGGAGCACCAACGCTGAGAGGTGGACATGCTAACCATGTAACCAGTAGGTTGAATTGAAGTTGTGCATTGTACACTTAGTTTAAACATGTTATTTTTTGTCTGCTCTGTGATAAAACCTGTTTCCTTGCCTTTTGCTTTATAAGTACTGGGATAGTCACCTGCACCGGCTGCAACCTTAAAAAAGCTAAGAGGTTAGAAAATAAAAGAATTGTACAGTGAATTAACAGTCCAGCAGCTTCTTGTGTTTGAAAAGCAGTTAAAAATCACAAACCCACACTATGATGAGACATATCATCATTAAAAAGCTGAACTCACAATTAAATGATGTCTAATTATGTCAAATCAAATGTAAAAAAAAATCGAGGTTGAATTAAAAAGTGTTCATTAAAAGCAAAATCATTAATAAATTGGTCTTTTTTAATGTAATCAAAATACAGTTTTAAAGTGAATTCTGATTGCAAGGAACAGGTTTTCGTTCCTTAACGAACGGCTCAGCCAATCAGATTTAAAGACTGGAACTACCTGTTTAAAAATTTACAAAGTGGTGTATCTATTTTAATCTCAGTCCAATAACAGGGGACCCCTAGTCAAGTGTGTCTCATTGTGCCTTTGGTCAGGTCAGTTGCTCAACAAAAGCAATTGACTGACCTGTGCCTGACAGGTGGGATGGCTGATTTGGGAGTTCCTTCTTGCTATTGAAAAAAAAAAACCTTTGCTGGCTGTTTTATAAAAGCAGACGAAAGCAGTTGCCCCCATGAGTGTGTTTACTGGGTCCTGCCAACCCTGTGATTTAGTTAAAAAAAAAGATCCGTGTTTCATGTGTAACAGAGGGCGCACATACAGATGCATCACTCCTTGGAGGGCATTGAAAGGAGCAGAGATAAGTCCACAAGACACAGTGAATTGCTCATTCATTCATTTTCTAATCCGCTTATCCTGATCAGGGTCTTATGGGAGCTGATAACTATTCCATGCTTCATTGGTCAGAAGACAGGGAAACATCTGGACCAGTTGCCAGTTTATCATAGAACACACACAAACACACACACACACACAAACCCAAGAAAATTCAGCAATTTCCCCTCTGGATCAATAAAGTATTCTGATTCTGTTTCTGATTATATATGATGTGTTTACCTAGCATGTAGGACTGTGGGGGAAAATTACATTGGGAAATCTTTAGATATTACTGCTGGAAAACTATTTGATTCCGAAATCAGTGATGATACTGCCAAGCTAAAGAAAGATGTAGTTAAACTAATAGCTTTGCTACAGGTACTACTGCCCATCACTCTGGTTTGTCTAAATTCAACTGTTTTTGTGCTTCAGTGTCTTAAATTATTTCTGTACACAAACACATTTGTGTTTGAAACTAATCACGACTATATAAAATAATAATTAATAGACCTGAACACAGCTCTAAACTCTATTATACCCTCACAGTAAATTAATAATTAATGAATTCAACCGATTTTACAAAATTGTCTTTTCATTTTCAGGTTAGAGACTTTATTAAAGTTAAGAGATCTATGTAGGTATAGAAACTATGGGCCCTATTTTAGCACTTGTCACAGCCATTTTGATATTCATTCATTATCTTTCGCTTATTTCTTTATGAGGGTCGCAGGGGGGTTTCCCATGCCCATCCAGGGGAGAACATCTCGGACGCCGCAGGACAGGGCGCCAATCCATCAATGGGCACACACTCACACACACAGCCACGCAAACATACACACTATACAGGGCAATTTAGAGCACTCAATTTACCTTGCATCCATGTTTTTGGGATGTGGGAGGAAACCCATGCAGACACGGGGAGAACATGGAATTGGGATTCAAACCGGGATCCCTAGTGCTGAGAGGCAAACGTGCTAACCACTAAGCCACTGTGCCGCCCCCATTTTGATATTATGAATATTATTGACAATAGTTAATAATTTGGTTTAAAATTGAAAGTTAAAATAGTTTGATGATAAAATAAGGGTTTGTTAGGGTTTTACATTATATCATTCATTGTGGTAGCGACGTCATCATTTAAAAGTTGTATGGCCTCGGGCTGAGTTTGTTGGACTGGATGGAATTTGTTTTGATCACATTACTTTTGTTAGGTTTGTTATTATCGTCTAATTTACAACCAAATGGACGCAATAAAATATTTTATCCAAAGTATCATGGAGTATGCAAGCACAGTGTTTTTCATCTCCATGGAACAAACATTGGAAATAGTTGCTACAGTGCTCTTTAGTGATATTTAATAAGATTTCAGTGGTTATTTAGCGGTCAGTGGTGTTGGACACGTGCCTGTGTTGATGATTTACTGCTGAGATAGCAATGAACATCTGTCTAGGTTGTTTTCAATCATTGGTGCACTTATATTTTCTGTAGCAAGATAGCAATACATCAGAAATATACCTGAAAACACCTCATTTTGAGACTGACACGCCCATCGGCATAGATATACTGTATTTGCAAGCAACGCTGCTTTTTAAGACACGGGGAAAGGCATGAAAATATACTGTTGATAGAGTGTAATATTGCGATGAGCATTGCTAGCGCTATTTTATCACTCCTTAGCGAGCCATCAACCGCGCACTGTGCAGCTTTTTTTAGGGTGTGCCATAATGTTTTTCTCTGCATTTGTAATGACACAAAAAGTACACCTTGCGTGGCATGAAAAGCATAAAATGCATGTACTTATTCTCATAATCATTCATTGGTTAGTTTTGGGCGTAATGTGCAATAAATGAATTAGCATGTCACATACCATTTCCTTTAGGAGACAGATGCATGATTGGATTTCTATTTTAATAGCACAGCTACCTACATTGACGTTTAGTCATTTAGCATACGCTTTTATCCAAAGCGACTTACAAATGAGAGAGCTACCTGTACTTAATGTGCTTGTCCATGAGGTTTTATATTGGACTGTAACTTGAGAATACCCAATTTAGTGTAGTCCAGGTGTGCCCACCGTTTTCTGTCTTTTCTGTCTGTCACTTTTTCCAGTGGACAGGTCATCGTCATCTTCCAGGATCCATCTTTTTTTTAAAGCTTTAATGTTTAAATTTTTTTACACATCATTTTGATATATTAGCAACATAGGTCAATCCACTAAAAAAACACTATCATTCTAAAGATTTGCAGTGAATGCTGTCAACCAGGTAAGAGTAGTCTGGTCAGTAGCTGCTGATGCCGATTCTAAAGCAGTCTTTTAAATAAACAGTGAGGGTGGACTTAATTATATGGGGGGAAAGGCTGATTCATGAAGTATGTTAATCCAAAAAAAATGTTGTCAAATATGTGCCACAAACATAAGTTTGGATACTTTTCTTTAGGCAGCAAGTTCCAATGCTGTTTTATTTGAATGTCAGTTTGCAGTAATAAAATTTTGTCCATTAAAAGCAGATCTGACATCTGTATGTAGATCTGAATCCTCTCCTTCAGCTTCTTCCATGTATGCCTCAAAAAACGTTCTCTGCAGAGGTCTTTCCCGAATCAAACAAGAAGTTTTGTCAGATCATCAGTTAATTCGGCTTGTTTAACATTTTATAGAACATTTTAAACGAGAAGTGATCATGGCCAGGGGCATGACCACGCGCCGGCTCGTAAATGGTGTGTGTATGCGTTTGTGCTGTTAATATTGTGCTGTGATAAAATCACTGATCTACCAACGTGCACTGTACGATCAACATATTGCGCATACATGGTGTAGGCTATGTATATGTATATGCATTCTCTCTATGAATGCAGTAATATTTAATAGTGTTTAGTGGCTATTCAGCGGGTCAGTGGAATTGGACATGCACCTGTGTTGTTGATTCACTGCCAAGATAGCTATGAAGGTCTGACTATTGATGTCTCTGTAGGGTGTTTTCAGGCCGTGGGGCACCCAGGTTTTCCACCGCCAAACTAGCAATTTGCCAAAAATATAGCCAAACCTTATTTGAGACTAGAAAATACATAAACTGGGTGTAAGATGGCAATAAGCATCGCTATGCACCATGCACATAAGATAGGACCATACCCCCATATGTTGCCCACCATCCAAATATTCCATCGTCTAAACAATTTTTCTAACACTGATAGATGAACATGTTTTAATTATACTGTAGATACAGGAATAATAAACCTGAACTTGATTAAGGGACCTGGTTCCAGCAGGCTATTGTGCAGTGTGTATCTTTGTGTGAACTGAAATTGTTCCTCATCATGTGTGAACAACTGTGTAAATTCCCATCTGCTTTACAGCGACAGATGCCAGAGCTTACCTGATGGTTCCTGAACTAAGGAATGACTTTTAATTATAGCTGAGGGTTTCTCTAATTATGAAGTAGGAGAGACATTAGCCTGTAGCCTCCAGTGAAATCCCCATCTGCTTCTACTGGCACAGAGCAGAGCGCTGGTCTCTATTAGATCATTGTACTCAGTGGTTAGCTGGGCTCCACTAGGCAGATACTTTTAGCATATAATGAAATACAATAGAAGGCAATTAAATCGATTTAACCTTTAAATGTTCTTGAAATTGAAGTTTTTGTCGGTGGGTAGTGTCTCGCAAATTTTGGAAACTAAAGTTCGGTAGACAATATGTTATAACTGGCCGAATTATGTATGCTCATGAATTTTAGTGACAAGATGTGAGATTGAATTTATTAGCTTGATTATTTTAAAATGTCTGACTTCATTAATCATGTGTGTTTCCAGAGAGAGAGTTTGTATATTAAGCACCTCTACATAAACAGGCTTTTTGCTAACTGTCTCCAACAACTGTTGTTGCCCCCCCCTTTCATCCCCTTTTTTTGGATCTATTTTGCCTACAGTACTTACACATTTAACCCATCTGTGCAGTAAAACACAAACCTATACACACACTGGTGAAGTGAGCACATGTGCCCAAAGCAGTACACGGCACCCTGGGAGAAATTCAGGTTAGGTGTTTTGCCCAAAGGCGGCACGGTGGCACATTCGCCTCTCAGCGCTGGGGATTCCCGGTTCAAATCAGTATCTTGGTGGAGTTTGCATGTTCTCCCCGTGTCTGTGTGGGTTTTCTCTCGGTTCTCCGGTTTTCTCCCACAGTCCAAAAACATGAAGGTAAATTGAAT
>JAOUQT010035544.1:0-11290 GCA_025769995.1 Xyliphius kryptos
ACTATTGACAACCTTTATCACAAATTCCATATAACAATATTGTATCAGCCTTGCGGAAATATGCAGCGACTTCTCTGAAAAAGAAGTTGCTTGTATGGCAGCATATGTTTCTCCAAAATCTGTATGTAGCTTTCAGCATTAATTTTGCCTTCTCAGATGTTCATGGGCACAAACATACCCCTGTACCATCAGAGATGCTGAACTTTGTGCTGATAACAATCCGGACTGTCCTTTTCCTCCTTAGCATGCGAGACACAACGTCCATGATTTATAAAAACAATTTGAAATGTAGACTCTTTAGACCACAGGACACCTCCACTTTGCCCACTCTATCTTAGATGAGATCAAGCCCAAATAAAGTGGGGCATTTCAGGGTGTTTTTGATATATGGTTTTTGGAAGGGTTTAAACTTGCACTTGTAAATGGAGCGATAAACTGTGTTCACTGACAATGGTTTTCTAAAGTGTTCCTGCACCCATTTGGTAATATCCCTTACAGATTTAGGTTGGTTTTCAATGTAGAGCTGCCTGAGGGATTGAAGCTCACAGGAATTAATGTTGGTTTTCGGTCTTGCAATATCATTAAAAAATTTCAGAAAATATGCAGAAATCTATATTTTTGCATAGTCTCTTAATCTTTTAATGATAGCATGTAGATTGTAGATGATAAAATCCCTAAATTCCATTCCATTCCATGAATGTTAAGAAACATTGTTATTGAACTGATTATTTGTGATCAATGCAATTGGACCTCACCCCAGACTTTAGAGGGTGCTCGCCTTATACCCAATCATTACACTCATCTGTTTTCATTTAACCTGTTTACATATGGACTGTTCCGAACAGGTGTTTTCTAAACATTTCTTGGCTTTTCTTACCCCGTTGCAGGCATTAATTTTAAAATGATTGAATATTTTAAAAAAGCAATCAAATGTATCTGTTTGAATGTCACATATCTTGTTTTTGTAGTGTACTCAATTTAATATGGGTTAAAAAAGATTTGTACATCATCATATTCTGTAATTATTTGTTTTACCCAATGTCCCAACTTCACTGGACTATATGGATTTACTTCACAAAATAAAGGTTAAAGAATATTTTCACACCAATGCAATCAACAGTAACAGGGCTCAAGCAAAACAGGACCATTTATGTTTGTTATTATGGTGTAAGAGAGAGCTAAGTATAAGTGCACACAAAACCAGTCCAAAAACCCAAAAAGCAACTACAATTATGGAATATATAGTGTACTTGCGCAGACGTTTCTCGACCATCAACAATAGTACAGTGAAGGTTAAAAAGCTATGTGATCCCAGTCCAAATAGGGATGGGACTGGGAGCAGTCACACCCGGTGTGATTCTGTATGGTTTTGGTGAGTGCCCTATAAAGACACTATATTTTAGTAATTTCATGTAGAAAAACATACACTATAGGAATGAACTTGTGTAGTACAGACAATGAAAATATTTTTTACATTATTGTATAAAAGACACCCCTAAACATTATTATTAAGTTTAGATAAGCCTGTAGCTAATCCCTGTTTCCATTTTCCATTTTCCAGCAGCATGCTTTACCAACTGAGCTTTGTAATTTGCAATGAAAGGAGCAATATGGTTAGAATTTATAATTTTTTTTATACTTATTAAAATGTATGGACGCTAACCATACCCAAACCCGAGTCTGAATCTTCCTATATGTATAGAATGATCAGTACAGTCTTGTGCTGTGAGCATAGACTTGTTAAAATAAGAACAAGACTTGAGGAAACTGCCACAGGCATGTTACAGTATTTACATACCATGCCTCCATACTAAATTTATTTCACATAATATCAAATACATGCCTCTGGCACAAGTTTTTAAGCATGCTTTCCTGTTCAAGATACAGTCATGATGCAATATTATTATTTATGATATGCGGTAGAATTTTAATTGCGTCGACATATTGGAAATGCCAATAAAACAGTTAAAACATATATTTTGTAAGTAAATTCCACACTATAGTTTATTAATAGCATGAAGAGTTATGATTCTCTTATAAATAAAATAGGTATCTTCTCTATCAAAAGGATAAATGGCAAGGTTATAAAAAGACATCAGTATACAGAAACTGGAAGATGATGAGTGTAGGCTATATTTATAAGAGGATTATACTGATCTGCAGCACCTCACAGCAATGTGTTACAGAAAATCTTTATCACCCATACAGTGCATATTCCTCCAGATCATTGCTGTACTTTAAAGCTGGATGTGTTTTGTACATGAGGGCTCAAGCTTGTTTTAGAGAGAATTTTTATTTAAGGAATCCCTGGGATTTCTTTTTCTTCTTCTTCTTCTTCTTTCGGCCTTTCCTTTATATAAGGGGTCGCCACAGCGAGTCAATCGAAAGAACATTCAATAACCCGCATTTTAATTTTGGCAAATGTTTTACACCGGATGCCCTTCCTGACGCAACCCTCACCATATACACGGGGTTGGGACCGGCACTAGAAATACACTGGCTTGTGCTCTCTAATGCCTGGTTTAATCCCTGGGCTTGATGCTATTAAAATAATTTTCATCCAGATCAGATGGAATGCTGTAAAGACAATTCTATTCATCAGTATTCAAAGGAAGCTCTGTGTTTCTGAAAGCTTTTTACCTTTTCCTTTTTGTTGTCGGTATGGGCTGAAATAAAAAGATTCATCTGTTTTGAAGAAATTGAGTGCCTTAAAAACCTCCTTCATGGCAGTTAATGTCCAATATGATATCAATGTTCAATTAATTAGTTCAACTGGATTACTCATAATAAATAAGCTAGAATGTTAAATGCATTGCATATGCTCATTATATCTGATCCCAAACCTCAGCCACAGGGCAGAATTATGACTGTATCAAGCTGAAGATAACAATGCAGATATTTTTATGCCCAAGACAACATAAAAATGGCCTGCTACTATAATAAAATAACTTGTTTTGTTGCACACTAGCTATTTTGGAATCCCTCCTGTCATAAAGGAATTTTATATAACCATGTTTTTGCTTTGTTCTAAAGTTTGTTTCTTCAAATTTGATTTTCTCTTCTGCAGATGGCTTAAATTATGCAGGTACAGGGACTGCTGGTTCTATACAATGAGGCTTGTTTGGCTTTTTTACAGTCTGTTTTTTATTACCAAAAAAAACTGTGTCAGGATAGCCATTGTGATGTTTCAGTGTATTGAACCTGCTGTCTTTGCAAATGACATTCTATATTTTTTGGTTTGGTTGTTTTTTTGCCACTTATCTAAAATGCATACCCCAGGTCCACAGTCCTGTAATCAGCATTTGCAGGTGCATACTCTTATTTTAATATATATAAATACTTTATAAAAATATGTCTAAACAATAAGAAACTGCCATAAGACATGTTTCAGTGGTGCATTCATGTTAGGTAATGTAATACCAAATTGAACATATGAGAAATAATAATTTGTACTCTATATCATTTTATACTTAATGAATATTAATTAAGGCAGCATGGTGGCCCAGAGTAGTGCTTTTCTCTGGTTTCCTCCCTGATTCCAAAGACATGCGCGTTAGGTTAATTGATGTCTCTAAAATAGCTCTTAGTGTGTGAATGTGTGTATGTGCCCTACAATGGAGTGACTTCTTGTCTAGAGTTGTTCCTACCCTTGTACCCAGAGCCTGTGACCTTGTGTGGATCAAGTGGAAGAATTGAACGAATTAATGAATATTAATTAACTATTTTTTTACAAAAGTTTCACAGCCTGCATAGCCCAGTTGGTAGATCAAGCTGCTAAAAAAGAGACTGTGATGCCCAGTCATCTTCTGCCTATCCCACAAATAGTTTGCTAGTTTACTGCATGAGTGTCCCGAAGGTTTCACATTTAGATATTGTACATAAATATGCACATGCTGTATATTCATTTACTGGTAGATGTACTGCAAGTGGGACAACATAGGTACTTATAATAAAAATAATGGACAACTAGGGCGGCACGGTGGTGCACTGGATAGTGTTGTGGTCTCACAGCAAGAGGACCCAGGTTCGATCCCCGGATTTCTGTGTGGAGTTTGCATGTGCGTACCGGTTTCCTCCCACAGTCCAAAGACAAGCATGTTAGGTGAATTGGAGATACTAAATTGTCACTGACTTGTGTATGTATATGAGTATAAGATGTGAAACTTGTGTGTATGAATTTAACCTTGTTACTGTTGTCAATATGGCTGTCGATGTCGTAGATGAAGTTAATAAACCAATAAAATAAATATATAAAAATAAAAACTGGACAGTACAGACCTCCTACAATATGCCTACAGTGCCAACAGTTCCACCATTGCCACTGCCCTTATGTCTCCCTCTCCCACCTGGAAAATAAATGTCAGGATTTTGTTTATTGATTACAGCTCCACCTTCAACACCTCATCTCTCTCGAACTCACCCATTTCTTGGACTACATCCCACCTACTGTGACTGGCTTATAGACTTTCTGACTAGGCTAGGCCACTCCAGGACCTTGAAATGCTTTTTACAGAGCCACTCTTTTGTTGCCCGAGTGGTGTTTTTGAGATCATTGTCATGCTGGAAACCTAGCCACGTTACGTCTTCAATGCTCTCGCTGATGGAAAAAGGTTTTGGTTGAAAATCTCATGATACATGGCCTCACAACACATTCTTCTTTTAACATGTCGTCCTGTCCCCTTTGCAGAAAAACAACCCAAAGCATAATGTTCCCATTTGCATTTACAGTATTTACCAGACTCCCCCATGCTTCATAGTAGGTATGGTGTTCTTTAAATGCAACTCAGCATTCTTCTTTCTCCAAACACAAATTGACGTTTTACCAAAAAGTTCTATTTTGGTTTCATCTGACCACACTTCTGGATCATCCATATGCTATATGGCAAATTTAAGATGGGATTAGACATGTATTGATGTAAGCAGGGGGACACGCCTGGCACTGCAATATTTGTGTCACTCTATCTGCATAGTGCGTTACTGATTTTAGCCTTTTCTCAGTCTCGGGTCTCTGCCGGTCTCTCTGGATTTTTGTTAACCAATCTCATAATCATTTTAAAGACGTTGTTACAGTTCTGTGAGAGCCCGAAATCCTGCTTGTTTTTAGGATACCAAATACTTATTTACACCATAAATTACAAATAATTTCTTTGAAATTCCTACAATGTGATTTCCTGGATTTTCCTTTTTTCCCATTTTGTCTCATAGTTGAAGTGTAACCTATGATGAAAATTACAGACCTCTCCCATCTTTCTAAGTAGAACTTGCACAAAGAGTGGCTGACTAAATACTTTTTGCCTCACTGTACATGAGAAGTACTGTAACACTACTGATGCCTACTATAATAGTAAGGTAATAGTAAAATAGTCTGATTACAGTTCATTGCAGCTTGCAGAGTACCCATGCATATTATCAGAAGCAGCTACTATTGGATGAACATCAGGACTGCGCAATTAATGAAGAAAGTGGCTAACTTTGAAAGCACGAGGATGTTCTGTATGTGGTTCTTACCTGGAGTGTATATGGCATCAGTATTCAAGCTGCCCAAAAAAGTTATTGGCAGTTTTCTTAGCACATGATAAACAGCCAAACAATAAAGAATAACTTACTAGTCCAAAAGCAAGAAAGCTATCTTGACTTGTGGCATGATTTTATTTACTTGTGGCATGATTTTTTTTGCTCTCACCAGCAAGAAAAAAATATAGAAATTTTACTCTTGTTATCAGACTCTTGCTTGGGTATTTTCTATTTTTATCTCTTTTCCTCAATTTACAGTGACTAATGTAAATATGTGTGGGTATGTGAGGTAATGTCAGGGTTGCAACTACAAATGAATTGGAGTAAAGTTAAATCCTAATTATACATTTGGACTTATTTTACCTGCATAAAATATATTTGAAATTCAAGCAATATCTCTGACAGTTAAGTTTTTATGTTTAAATCTGATTTCTTTTTCCTTTTAATTTAAGATCTTAATATTTTTGTAATTTAATGATTAGGACTTGGTTAAGAAAATTTTTATTATCAGTCTCAAAATCTAATCTGTATGTTTATCACTTTGATGTTTTAAAGGCATTGGCACATAATGCTGTAAATAAGAATTAGAATGAAGCATGCAGTTTTTGTAAGCTCCTTTACTGTTACAGCATTGCTCACATCTCTCCCTGCCTCCACTTAATGCTAATGGAATCAGAGGAAAAAAACAATTGTCCTTAAGGAATGGTTGAATTAAATGTGCTGTAAATGCCATTGGATGACAGATCGAAGAGATTGTAATAAGAAAAGAAAGAGGGGCGAGGTAAGGATCTGCTGGAGCTACTCTTTTTTTAAAATCCTTCTCTGAGCTGTATCTTACTTTATGACTAGTAACTAGCAGTTTTACAGACTGATAGTGGACAATATATGTATATGTGTCGATGTAAGCCGGTGACTGATGTATGAGTTGGACTACATAATAAGTTCTCGAGACAAAAGAGACTGAGAAATCCTAAGGATATTTTCTCATCATTTATAACCACCCACAGAGTATTTCAGAGCATGTTCCAATGTTTACTGCACAACACAAAAGGCATCCAAGAAAAAGTAACTAAGACAAGGCTTTATAGCTAGCTAATGAATTATAGTAGCTAAATTTTAATTATAGAGCACATAAGGGTGAAGCAGGACCAATAAAACTAACAGTGATGCATCCTTTGAGTTGTAGTCATAATTAATTTTTTTTTAATCTACAGATAAACTGCAAGTTAAATTCTATAATAATCAATACATTTGCACAAAATGCACAATATTCTGTCAATCTTCCTTAAAGTAGCTGCAGGATTTAATTAGATCTACTTCATATACAAATAAAACTAAATGTAAAATACAAATGACACCACAAATATGTGAGCATCTTTACATTCATTCATAAGCAGTCCTAAACATGTTAAACCCACCAGTAAAACTAAATGTTTGTCCAGTCTGTACAGCAATGTCTCTCACATATATTCTTGAGGTCTTGGAGTATATTACTTAAAAAATATCAAAATGCTGTATGAAATACCTAACAGATGTTGAAAGAGGGTGTAATGCATGATCGGACTAATTAGCTTATTATTCATTATTCATGCAGTAGTTGGAACTTGATGCATAGTAATGAATAAACTGTTCAGAGAATTCTTCATAGAAAGCATGTTAAAATGTGCAGCTACTGGGTTTATTAACATGTTAGGCAAAGGTTTGCTGTAGTGCACCACAGTATGTTCAGTACTGGGGCATTGTTGATGAGACTTACATATAGCAAAAATGTTATATCCTGATGTTAAAGCATGCATGGTAATCGTCATATCAGTGAGTGTACTTGACAAAACAAGTTGATGATGTTCTATACCTTTTTTATACCTGAATAAAAAACAATACCAATGCAAATGCATTTTAATATCAAATCCATCCTGGCTTCAGCTGTCATTTTTATTTCCTGTAATCCCTCATAGCATACAAACATCGATGCTGAGATCCTTACACATTAAATACATCCAAGCTAAAAACATATCCTTTTGGGTCTCAGTACACATACAATATAAGTACTCTATTTAAGACTGTTTTCTAAGTGTACTATTACCTGTTGATAACAATATACATAGTGTGGATGAGATTAGAAAAAAAAAGTGTTTCCTCTTTATATTTAGATTTCCTTTTCTTTCCAGTAACTTTTAATCTACACACACCAGGACACGCATGCACTGTTCAGGCATCTGGACAGCACTCCTCCTCGAAGAACAGGTTTTCTTTGACCAACATAAAAAATAAATTGTATGAAATACAACAGTAAATGGAGTAATTGTCCCCCACACAGAATTACCTTAACCTGTCACAAAACCCACTTGCATGGCTTCATATAATGTACTAGATCACATATGGTTTTTCTGTTTTTTTTTGTTTTTAGTGAGGTCAGTATCCAGCCGGAAGAAATTGGATTAATTTAGCACAAACTGATTATATAGAAAGGAACTGTGACACGACTTTTTAGTCTTTGTGTGTCAGGGATATGACTGGGATATAACTGCTACCATATCATTTTGGGGATGCAGCATATCTTAATCTGGAAACCCAGATACTTGCGCAGTCTAATTGTTCTCTTTGGGTTAACTGCAAGTCCTGCCCAAATAAAGGACAGAGGATTCTGTCTAATATGGTTTCCGCTTTTACTCAAAATGTTGTGTTTTTCCTAACATATTGCATGTTGAGCCTTGTTGTGCTTTCTTCCCAAAACACTTTTTCTCTTTTTCATGTTACCAGTATGGTCTGTTGTATACCACGCCCCAGGAGTATTTGAACGTATTGCTCTACAAGGTTCTAGGGACTCGGTGATAGGAAAGGAAGAGGTGGCCTTAAAAGAGGACCAACATTTCTACTTACCTTCAGTCCAAGCTCCTATTTCTTAGGAATTGCCATCACCAAACCCAGAGGTAATGCCTTTTTAATGGTTTTAGTAGGTTAAGGTGGTAAATTTGGAGTTCATTATCTTATTTATTTGTTGCTCCTCATGTTCTTTTCACTCTATCAACTAAATAAAAAAAAAAATTATTATTGTATAATAATAATAATAATAATGGAATGGAAATGTACGGACAGGGTAGCAGAAGGTGAGGGAAAGATGGAAGAAGTATTTTGAGGAGCTGATGAATGAAGGGAAAGAGTGGGAGGCATAGAAATAGTGGAACAGGATATAGTAAAGATTTGGGAGAGAGTTGTTGAATTTAGACTTAGACAATCACCGCAGATGCAATTTTTGTTTTGAGAATGCTAATGGAGAAGTATAGGGAAGGTCAGAAAGAGCTACACTGTGTTTTTGTGAATTTAGAGAAAGCGTATGATATGATGAGTGCTGAGGAAGTAACTGTGGTGTTGTATTCATGAGTGGATGAAAAGTACGTTAGATTGGTGCAGGACATGTATGAGAACAGCATGACAGTGAGATGTGCGGTAGGAGTGACAGATAGCTTCAAAGTAAAGGGGGGACTGCATCAAGGATCGGCTCTGAGCCCCTTCTTGTTTGCTCTAGTGATGGACAGACTAACAGATGAGGTCAGACAGGAATCACCATGGACTATGATGTTTGCAGATGACATTGTGAACTGAAGTGAGAGCAGGTGACAGCTAGAAGAGAACTTGGAGAGGTGAAGGACTCTTGTATTGTTTGAAGACAGTGGCACTGACTAAGAGACAGCAAGCAGAGCTGGAGGTTGCAGAGCTTAAGATGTTGAGGTTCTCATTAGAAGTGACAAGGGTGGACAGGATTAGGAAAGAGAACATCAAAGGGACAGCACAGGTTGGAAAGTTAGAGAGGGCTGATTGAAATATTTTGGACATGTGCAGAAGAGGGACAGTGGATATATTGGTAAAAGAATGTTAGAGATGGAGTTGCCAGGCAGGAGGCAGAAAGGACCAAAGAGGAGATGTATGGATGTGGTCAATCTAGACATGCAGTTAGTTGGCGTGAACAGAGTGAGGTGGAAAAGGACAGAGTGAGGTGGAAAAGGCTGATTCGATGTGGCGACCCCTGAATAAGGGAGAGGCCGAAAGAAGAAGACTATATGGACTGTATTATTGTTTGCTTTAACAGGCTCAAGCTCTGTTTTTAAAAAAATACAAATTGTAACTAATATAAATAAATAAACCATTATAGCAATTTGCAAGACGTACAAAGGATAGAATATAACAATAATCAATGCGGTAATATCTAACAAAAAATACGTAAAATAAAATCGGCGTAACTGTTTTGTGACGCCGTAAAACAACGCAATAACTCCGCGTGAATGCGAGTGTTTATTAGAACTATGAAACAACTTGAACCACGTGACCGCTGAGACGTCGAGGTCACATGTCAACGTGTCGCAATTCTCTCTTTTAAAGGCTTTGGTCGCACTGTTTTGCGCTGCACGGCACAAGCCTTTACTTGTTGTACTCTACATTGATTGGCTAGCAGTAATTAGTTAACCCGCCTTTCTCAAATTTGATTGGCATCTTTTGGCAAGCAGTGCGCGCTTATTGGTTGCTTGATTTGTTGTTTCCGCCATACGTAATCTAATGTTTTTATCAGTTCTTGTGAAGAGAGCTGTTTAGTTAGCGGAATTCAAGCCCACCGTAACTGGTTTGTATGTTTTATCTGTAATTAGAACTTAAGCGTTAAGTCTAAAATGTTACGAAAACGGAGCATTGTCTCACACTTTATTGTTTTAGCTTTAATGCTGTGTTAGACGTGACTAGCTGATGGCTGAATTTACTCTAGCTAGGTTAGCAGACTAGCGAGCTAAACAGGCAGTGATGAAATGTCTCTAAAGGAAACAGCTGTTCCTCTGTTGTTGCTGTTCCTCTAAAGGAAACAGCAGAACACTTATGTTCTGTTATAGGATTACATTTACACTTCAAAGAGATGCTGTTTAAATAATTGCTCCAGATGTTCTACAAGTTTTCCTGACACACTGCTAGAAGAATAAATTAGTAGAATCCTCATGAAGCTTAATGACAAGTCCACAATCCTACATTGTTGTCAAAATTATTATTATTGCTATTGTTATTATTATCCTTTGTTCGTCACATCCTCTCTGCTAGAGTTTAAAAGGATTTATAGCTCAACAGGAGCCAAAGAACCTTAAGTAGATCATACCTAGCTTCATGATTATCCCTGCTTTGTCTACCTACTCTGTCTTTCTCAGGATACACACCAATCAACCATGGCCACCGACTCCCCACGCAGACCAAGCCGCTGTGCTGGAGGGGTTATAGTTCGAGCACAGGCTGCTACGTAAGCACAAGTCTTTATATACACGTACTGATATTTGTTGTGTTCATGTATGTGTGCAATTATTCTTTCACCATATGGTGCTGCATCACATGACCATAGTAACATCTTGCAGGATTTGATGTGGTTCGGTAACACCGTTTCTGTTCCTACCAGGTTGTAGACTTACTCAATGGTCATCATCTTTGTCCATGAGATTATTAACAACTTCCAGAGGCCATTGTTCTCAAAATCCTAATACGACATTCATGTCCTATCTTTGCTATCGAGGGTTCAGATTCACTTGTGGCTACTGGCCAGACTAGGGCTTTCATCAGTTGTAGCTTGGTGTTGGTGCTAATTAGTTTGTTTTTTCGTATCTTTGCTTATTTGAACAACACCATACCCATTGCCATTCTTCTTCTTCTTCTTCTTTCGGCCTCTCCCTTTATCAGGGGTCGCCACAGAGTGTCAACCTTTTCCACCTCTCTCTGTCCTCTGCATCTTCTGCTTTCACACTAACTACCTGCA
>JAOUQT010035564.1:0-11289 GCA_025769995.1 Xyliphius kryptos
TTGACTTTGAGATGAACCACTTTGGAGAGTGTGTGTATAATATGTAGGTGTCACAAAGTTTCTTACTAAGATGATCAATAATTAAAAAAGGAATGCAAAAATTTAGGACTTAAACATCCATTATCTTCCGGTTATTCCTCTACTAGGTTCACTGTGGGGTTCCCCATGCCCATCCAGTAGAGAAAATCTCGGGCGCTGGGCAGATACACCCAGAACAGGGCACCAATTCATCGCTGGACACACACTCACTCGCACATCCACACACTATACAGGGCAATTTAGAGCATTCAATTTACCTGGAATACATGTTTTTGGACTGTGGGTGAAAACCGGAGGAAAACCATGCGGCCACGGAGACAACGTGGAAACGCCAACCAGATCGGCACTTGAACCGGGAATCCCCAGCGCTGAGAGGCGAAGGTGCTAACCACAAGCCACTGTGCCGCCCAGGACTTAAAACATTTTTTAAAATGCAAAAATCATGTAAAGACATAACTGATATAAAAGCATTACCTACAAAGATTTTCCACAACACAAAAAAGTGGAACAATCAATAGTAAAGCATTTAACAAAGCTAATCTGAAGAGTTCACTAATTCCAACCTTTCAATAAATCCTACACTTTAAGTTATTTCACTGTTGTTTTTTACAAAACAACAGTGATCCTAATTGTGATATTCCAATATTGCCAGTTTGAAAAACATGCAGTGTTTTATATCATTGTACTCTGCCAGTAGCCAATAAGTGAGCACTCTCAAGCAGCAAGCAACAAGAAACCTATCTACTGCATGGCACTTTTTTACTTAAGAGATTACGAGATAAAGTGGTAAAGAAGGCCGTGTCCGGATAAGAGGTATGTTCAAAGTCGACATTTTATGTGACAACCTGGCATGAGATTCAGATCAATTATTTAAAGGTTTCTCTGTTGGTAAATCTTTTAACAGGTACATGATAATCTCACAAGGATCTTGTAACAGTCTTGAAAATAGTAAGTTTGTGTGATTTCCAAGAACAAAAATAGGATGTCTTTTTAAAGTCTTTACAGGGTCTTTTCAATGTCATCTGTATGTCAGCACTGATGGTCAGAATAAAGGGGGAATAAAATGTATCCAGTTTCTAATAAATGCTAATGAAAGATGTAAAAATTAAGATCATACCAGAAAAGAGAACTTTTCCACTGATGTGATAGATGTTTCCTGTGAAAGGGCTGCCTCTGAGACACGCCTTGATTCCTGAAGAGATGAGAATAAGAGTTTAAGTTACACCACTCAGTAGAGTCGGCTTTTATCACTATACTTGATCTCTTCAGCAGATCTTCAAGTAGCATTTTCACACTGCAACAACTACTGCAACCCATCTCTGACACTCAGATCTGATTACATCATCCTCATGTTCTGTTATCAGCTAGGACAATAGGATCCGTTTCTCCCTTTTAGAAATTCTAGTACGTATGGACACACACACACACACACACACACACACACACACACACACACACACACACACACACGTAGACCCACCTTTGCAGAGTTGCAGGAATAAAGTTCTCTCTAAAGGACGACTGAACTGCACACAATGTTTAGAAACGTGGATTGAGCCATAGCCAGACACAAACCTGCCTTCCCACCTATAGCCAAACCCCGCCCCCCCCAAAAAAAAACAATTACATTAATATACATATACATTTTACACAGCAGAAACATGAACAAGTACACAATTAAGAATAATAAAACATTACCAGCCAGGGTACAGCAGGTATCGGGCTTTGATCATCTGCGGCTGGCAAAAACCTTGGTCACTTAGAACTAACTGGACATCTTCAGTTCTTTTAAACCATGATAAACAAACATGTATTACAAAAACGTACAGTCCCTCTTTATATAAAACAACACAAAGCCAAAAAATATGTTTGAGTACATTCTATAGATGGATGAGCAGTTCTTACCTTGTAATAGCTCCTCTCTCAGCTAAAATAAAAGCTGCACTGGGATTCGCTGAATGGATCAACTGTTGCATTAGTTTCAAATGAGGGTGCTTTTGTTCAGTAGTCAAAGTGGTAAAGACAATGTTATTTACTGCACCTGTAACAAACACACACATTATTGAATATACTTACTATTAATAATGTAATTAGTGTAAAAGCACCAAGTTAGCATTATTCACCTAATTTAAAATATTATACAATAAAAAAGTACCGTTATTTTAGCACTACTACGTTACTAATGTTATTGAAGTTCATGTATCTTTGTGTAGGTGGCAGAGTGGCTTAGTGTTTAGCACATTCGCCTCTCAGCGCTGGGGATCCATGTTTGAATCCCGATCTAGGTGGCTTTTATGTTCTCCCCATGTCTGCATGGGTTTCCTCCCACAGTCCAAAAACATCAATTAAAGATGAATTGGATGCTTTAAAAATTGCCCCTACATAGTGTGTGTACCCAGCGTAAAAGTTCCATTGTCATCCATTTTTACGTCAATGTTCTATGAATAAATGATTTTTTAAAGCTATGTTAGCTTAGGTTTTATATAAATGTTCTCTGCATATTTGTCATATTATTTTAACTTTCCACTCTGCGTGGAGTTTCCATGTACTCCCTGTGTCCATGATGGTTTCTTCCCCACTATGTGTGATTACTCAGCAATAGATTGGCGTCCTGTCCAGGGTGCATCTGCCCAGTGCCCGAAACGTCTCTCCATAATGGGCATGTTGTACCCCCCCACCCCCACAACCCTAGAATAGGATTAAGTGGAATATATGGATGGGTGTCCTTGTGTGGGTATGTTAAATGCATTGATTGTTTGGTTAATTGTGGCAAGTTGTATTTTAATGGAGACAAAAAAAAACAAAAAACAGAGGGGAGAAAGAAAAAGTGGCTATGGGCATCAACTGAAATAATAATATTTGAAATGAATAGCAGTTTGTTATTTTCCTTAAAACATAAACACAGATGTATATATTAAAAAATAAAGCACACAATCTACAGTATGTAGCTTCATCAAATGTTAGTGTCATATAATATAAAGAATCTCATTCGATTATAGCCCGAAACCCTTTGTGACAATTTCTACCTCTGAAAAAGTAGAATACATTAGCATGTCCTACCCTGACTGCATTGCTCCAATACTTTGGGAAAAAGAAGCCTTTGAAACAAATAAGAAAGCACAGTTAAAATTTAAAAAATACTTTATAAACATTTTTACATGTCAGTCATGTCTTAAAAACAATTGTATGTGTGTAAACATCTTTTAGTGTTGTGCAATATGTGAATGTGTTATGTGAATGTGTTTTATTAGTACATTTGATAAATGTATCGATGTGCGATTTTCATACCGATGTTCCATGAAGGATGTTAGTGGGTTAACACACGCTGTGACAGCACCCACACAAACACTGTTCTGAACCTGCTGCTCTGGATGACACATCACAGCTTGGATTATGTCCAATACATCTGTGAACCTAAAACAAACCCAGTAATGTAGTTAGTTGTGACCCAAACAAGGCCCAGCTTCACAGAGATGTCTTAACTGTGTTTTTATTAAACCTTAAACTTCATAGAATATTTTAAGTAACTTTTAAAAACTTTAATATTCATAATTCATATTATTTAAAACATTCCCTTAACTGTCTTCTTAACTCAAGTGTTAAACATGAGTGTATTTTAGCATTTTATCTAGAAAAAATACTATAATGAAAATATAGTTGATCAACATTCAAAGACAGTACCCACAAAATAAAATAGTGAAACTACTTTTGGATAGAGAAGCCAAAATAGATACCAATATATGAAAAATAATCATAAATGAGATTAAAAAACATGGCATGAAATGTTTATAATCTGCATATGTAGCTTCATTAAAAACGGCAAACAGAAAATAACAATGTTTTTTAATTATTAAAAAAAAAGCAAATAACCAAGAACTTAAAAGATCATAATATAAAAAGATATATTTTAATTTTATTTAAGAGCATTCTAAAAACATTTGGTGTTTAATTGTATACTTTTCATATAGGAACTTTTATTAGGTCAGCCTGATTGTATTGATAGGAAATTTGATTAATTCCTAATACTGGATTGCCTGTATTATAAATTAAGTAACATTAGATCATTCAAATAAAAAAATATATATCATAAGGGTCTTAAGATATAAATTACAAACCACTTCATGGCCTTAAGTTTTAGTGTTGTGCAATAGTTCATGTTAAGCACAACCAAATAAAGAAATTACATTTTTAAGATAAAGTCAGATAAAAATAAATATTACACAAACCTATTAGAAATATAAAGTGATGAAAATATAAAGCTGTTGGATACAACTTTAAGTGAGACATTGCAATATAAGTAGGTGCACACTTAACGATTTCTGAGCATCTAATTGTGAGTGAGAGCCTTACCCTGTTGACACTAGTAGTAATCCTTGTTTTTTCAAATGAGCTTCTCTTATTTTGGTAACAAAGCAGCTCAAGAATTGATGAAAATGTGGGACACAGAGTTCGTTTGAGTCAAAGTCAGCATGATACACCTCCAACCTGTTGATAACCAAGTATGGTATTACAACCAGTAAATCTTCACTGAAAATCCCAGATGACAGTAAAACCAGTGCTGACATGATGGCAGATCAATGTCTGCACTTACTTTTGAAATTCTTGATTCACCCCAACCAAAAAATCACACAGAGCCTCTGTATAACTGCCAGGTATACCTGTAATTATGGAAACCACCACCTGCAAACACACAAACTATCCTCACAACAAACACAAGTTTGATACACCTGTTTATTAGTTCATTTCTGTTCTTGACCATTTAAGCGTCTCTTATGGACATTAAATGGGTTCAGGTTTGCTGCTTGCTGTAACTACAGCTAAATGAGATAAGCAGAAGTTGTGAGTTAAAATTATTTTGATCGGCTACCACTTAAAAACAAAAAAATAATGCTGTTGCTGCTGAGTAGAGAAGCAGGAATGATACTGGGAGATACCTGGGGCATTGCACTTAAAACTGACATATATAATTTTATAAATAAGGGTCAGGGTTAGTCTGTTGAGTCTGTGTGTGTGTGTGTTTACTTTACAAATCCACACCGTTACTTTGATTACCATGACATTTAACATACTAACAATTCAGGAGCCTGGGGACGTTAACTTACTCTTTATAACCACCAAAAAGTCGCTCAAGATGTCACATTAACATGCCTCTACGTGGTTCAAAGAGCAACACCAATGACTGGTGGCCAAGAGTAGCTAGCACTATTGTGTGCAGGCCAAACTTATATTTAGGTGATGTGGATGTTGTTTTGTTTTGTTTCTCTCAGTTAGTTATATAAAGTTTCTTTTATAAAAAAAAAAGCACCCAAAAGCGAACAATTCCGAGTAAATTTACATTTACACCTTTTGCAGAAAATATCATCACAAGCTTGGGCAAGGAAGGGGATAGTAAATGAATATAGATCAAACTATACAGACTGACATCAATTAAATTCTAGGAGATTTTTCCAAACCTTACCAAAAATTATCACATTTATCTAATTAAAACATGTCTTCACCTGATATCACAAGATCCAAACCCACACACAAATATAAACTCTTTATTTACTTAACTGACCTTCCCTTCAGGGTCAGAAGTGAATGGTTTTAGATGTGTTTTTGGGAAAAGAGCTTGAAGGTGGTCACTGCAAATGGACTCATCACAGATGCTGCTACTTACTGCAAAATGCTCCAAGAAACTGTAAATGAAACAAAACTTTAACTACATACACTAAAATAAATCAATACATTTTGTTGGAATTACACCAACAAACTGAATAAGAAGATACCTGTCAGTGTCTGGCATCTCTGGACAAAAAGTCTTTAGAGATGTATTGGGGTCTGATGTGTGTGGCTCACAAAATGACAGCAACCTGGAATACCTGCCGAAGTCAGCAGAAATACTTAAAATGATTGTGGAATTTAAAGTTATCTGGACAAACTAAAAATTACATTACAATACTACAAGAACTACAAACGAACTCACATGCTCTTCTGTTCCAGGCTCAGTTTGGCCTGGACCACATGCTGCACCTCTAGCTCAGAATCTGGCTTATTCCAAATGTGCAAAATCTAAGACATCAAACAGACAGATGTAGTTTTTCTGGTAAAGCAGACCAACAAAAATAAACTAACCAGAATTGGTTATATCTGCAAAGAACATACCTCTGTGTAGAAGACTTTGTAGAGTCTAGTTTTGGTTCTCAAAGCAATTGCCAAACAGTGATCATTGCTTATTAAAGGAAAAGGAAGATGTGGCAGCAGAGAGTCCTCATACTCTATAAACAGCACAGCCAAAGGAGATAAAGTCTCCTGCAGGGCAATAACAAATGTAACCTTAGAGGAAGTTTGTCCTTAAACTAATTATTTGGTAAAGATAGTATAAGTATTTTGCATAGCTTAATAAATATAAGCCCAAAACAAAAAAAGAATCTTAGAATCTTTAAAAATAAGGAGCATTCTTTGAAAGTATTTAAAAAAACGTTTTTGTAAATGATTTATCTGATCACATTGTGTAAAACTATAGCACAGACCATCTAGCACTGCCAGAATAAAAGGATTTAGAATAGGGTTTTTCTACATACAAATCAGGAAGGCTAGTATTTCATTTTTATTTATTTGTTTTACAATATTTAATACATTATAGTTTCGTTTAAATATAATTTATCCACTACCTATGTTTTCTCAAAGTATACATTTAAAATAAATCCCATTCTGAAGATAGAAGTTATGAGTTTAATATAGTCATACCAGTAAAGTACTTCTATGGATCCTTTATTTCTTTCCCATACTGATAACATAATATTCCAACATAATGGAATGGACCACTGTGGAAACCAATATAATGTTCCACATCCACGCCAATAATCCTACTACTACTAATAAAAATGATGATTTTTGCAGCTTTATCAGTATGACAGAAACAACAAATATTTACAGGTCAATGGCCAAGTATATATTAAAGGTAGCTACTTACACCATCATGAACTTTTATGATGCGTATATGGTCCTTGCAAAATGTTATCACTCCATATTGCGAATGGACCATCAGTAAACCTTCTGAAAAAAACACCAGCTTGCCTACAATTGAGCATAATGAATATATTTATAAATTATTATAACTCCCAACAATTAAACTCATTAAATGAAATGTGCTGATTTTACCTTCCTCAGGTATGGAGAGTTGACTGTTGGAAAGAACCAGGGCTGAGTCTTTTGCTGTTAATGGAACACCCAAACAGGTCCTATTTTCCTCCTGCTTTCTCATGCACACCAAAACAAAGTTATTGATGGTCTTGTACTACTAACTGACTTTAAACTTACATGATCAAACATTTCAGAATATATTTTACCTTTAATAGACCGAGAGCCTGTTCAGACAACTTCACATCAGTCTCATCCACCTAAAATTCAGGAGATAAGTCCAGTAACCTGGTCAATTTAATCCATTAATTTAACTGCATAGAGTAGTTCTTAAAAGTTTGTAAATGATTTAAAACTTTCTATAATGCTGCATGCTGTCTGTTCCATTTGCACAACAGCGGGTGAAATTCATTCACAATCAGTGTTGCTTCCTAACTGGACAGGTTAGTTTCAGACAAGTGTGGTTCACTTGTATTTACATTGTGTTGTTTAAGTGTTCCCTTTTTTTGAACTGTGTATGTTAAACTGCTAATGACTTCAGATTTTCAAACCACTAAGCCACCGTGCGGCTGACTATTGCATGTTCTTTTAAAAGTGCTAAAAGTCCTAAAAGTGAATAAAGGAAATCAAAGTTTGCATTTAATCATTTAGCAAACGTTTTTATCCAAAATGACTTACTTACAAAGGATTTTTTTTTATGGCAAGTGCTTGTGGAACAATTGAGACAAAAATATTAGACATAAGCTATTTATTTATTGAGACAGATGTTGTATATCTGTGAGTGACCAAAATATAGAATTAGCAGAAAAAAATTAGGCATTTTTAATTAGTGGGTATATATAATCATCTTGATTTTTTAAAAGAACATGCAATAGTCGGCCGCACGGTGGCTTAGTGGTTAGCACATTCGCCTCTCAGCGCTGGGGATTCCCGGTTCGAATCCCTATCTGGGTGGAGTTTGCATGTTCTCCCCATGTCTGCGTGGCATTGCTCTGTATAGTGTGTGTATGTGTGTGTGACTGTGTAAATGAATGTGTACCCAGAAATGGATTGGCACCCTGTCCTGGGTGTATCTGCCCAGCGCCCAAGACGTTCTCCCCTGAATGGGATTGGGGAACCCCCCCTCGACCCTCATAAAGGAATAAGCGGAAGATAATGAATGAATGAATTAATGCAATAGTCTAGCAAAGTCTAAACTTCACAGGTTTGTGGATGTGTTTTATTGCACACTTAGAAAATTTTCAAGGAGTTGTTAATGCTAATCAGGCTACAAAATAAAAAACCAGCCCAGTCTATTACACCTCCATAGGAGAAGTTAGAAAACTAAAATAATTCAAAGAGCAAGATGTAGTATAGTCTCAAAGTAACCTAAGAACTATAAGCCTATACGTTTGGCTATTGTTAATGTTCATTAGCCATCCAAAAATACTAAACAACCAAATTATGCATGGCAGGGTTGCAGGAAACCATTGATTTCCAAAAAGAAAAATGTGCACCCATCTGCAGTTTGCCAAATATAACATGGACAAGCTAGTGTGTTACAGGAACATTCACTTTGTGGATGGATAAAATTGAAAAAAAAAATCTTTTATGGTTTAAACGAGAAACATATTGGTGTATAATAATAAGAAATTTTATGTTTAAAAAAAAAAATCAAGGGGCAGCATGTGGCACAGTAGTTAGCATGTTGGGTATCCAGGTTTGAATCGCATTCTGGGTTGTTTCCATGTTCTATTCATGTCCACGTGGGTTTTCTCCAGTCAAAAAACATAGATCTAAGGTGAAATGGCCCCATCTAAATTGCCTCTATATAGTGTGAGGGTCAGTGTTGGTGCCCAGTAATGAATTGGCATCATGTCGTGGTTGCATCTGCCCAGCTCCTGTGACCGTACGAATGGATTTAGCAGTCAAGATAATGAGTGTCAATCCAGTTCAATAGAAATGTTGTAAAACCTAAAGAAAACGGCTCATAAGAGCAAAACTACTAATATAACAAAGATGAAGCTATGGTTGAATGTTGAGTTTCATGTACTATTCATGTCTCATAACTATGTTTAAGACTTGTTCAAAAATCTGATGAAGTTTCAGGATGTTTGAAATATATAGAAAATTGTGTTTCAATAAATGTATGCAGTCAATTAATCTGTTATTGATTTCGAGTCTGTAATTCAAATTTGTAAGTAAACAATTAAAATGGATAAAAATTGTCTAAAATTTTTGTTTCAGATGTGGTTACAAGCACAATACCTGCCAACAGTGATATTTTGGGATTGAAGCGGTGAGTAGGTGGTAAGAACTTTGTTTGGACAGAGCTCCATCTACAGGATAAGATTCACATGGTGTTTAAAATTACATTGAAGAGTAGATGATGCACGCATTTTTATATAAATGCAATTACAAAAATACATTATGATTTGATATGAATTACACGATGTTGAATCACACAAAAAAACCCTCTTTTGGAAAATCCTTAAACATGTAAGCCAAAAATATCAATTAAATAGAACACAAATACATGTGCAAGGGAAGGTTACCCAGAGAATCATTTCTCCACATCATTTTGAAGAAATCCTGACCCACCCACACTTTTTTTTTTTTTTTTTCACTTTTCATTAAGATAGTAGAAGAAGCGGTCTTAAGATAGTATGTGTTATAATGTTTTTGACTGCTGGTGACCAAATGGATAATTTTTTCAGTACACCCAGTGTTAATGCATCTTAATAGTTCATTCATTATTTTCTTGAGGGTATTCATAACCAATGTTTTATAAATGATTCATGTTTGAAATGTGAGGTGAGGCTTGATTTGGTTTAAACCTTTAAGTGCCGTACTTTGTCATATAGTATTTCCTGATTGCAGGAAATCCCTTCTTTCTATTTATGGTAAAGTTGCTGTTCCTTCACTTTGTCATGAATTTCACCTGATGGATTTTAAGTCCTACAAGGTAATTATGAAGATTTGAAAGAAGTTGTTCTGCATGTATTGCAGCTTGAATTTACTAAGCATATACGTATTTATATGCTTATATATATATATATATATATATATATATTTAAATCCTGAAAAAAAATTGTTTTCAAAAATAGCTGATGCCAATATTAAGGTATTTATGTTTGTCAACAAATAAATTACATAAATGACATGAAAATCACTTGAAAATCATTCAAAGATGTTGTTGAAAATATACTACTGCTGACATTAAACAACGTTAAATTGGTTAAAAAACTTCAGGCTTACAAAATTATCTAGTGCAACACCTTAAGCTAAGGTAAACTAATGAGATGAATAAGATTTAAATTAGTTCTAAAAAAAGTAAAACATTATCTTTATGGTTTTCAAAAATTCTGCACAACACATTTTGCAAAACAGTGTTGTTCAGGGTTATAGTCCTACAAAACTGAGCAGATGATTTAGACAACTCTAAAACACTCATTATAAAGACAATACATGTTCTGATCAATCAGCGCTGTGTAGTAAGAGTATTGGTTAAAATACTTTGAAACCAACTAGGAGGTTAAAAAATTAATTGCCATATTTTACCCAAAGCGTAACTTAAAATTCAGAAATAGTATTTAGCTTTTTTTTTAAATGTAACAATAAACCAAATTATAAACATTTTATTAAACAGAACAACAAATGTGGTTATATAGTTTTAATAAGCATAACTGGTGCTATGGCATGGTTGAGATACTACCATTAAACTGCAGAAGGTTTAGAAAGCAACATTTTTTAACTATACACAAAGAGCATTCTTACCCCTCTGCTGAATGCAGATGCAGGACTCCAAAAATGATTCAGCATAAATTACAGATCCCAAATTTCCACTTCCCCAAAGAAGATCAGGGATGTCATACACTACCATGGAGACCTATCGGGGGTTATAGAACACTTATGTTTTATAAATGGAAAAACGGGATGTGGAGAAGACAAAACAGATGGAATTAATACAGTAAACCGACAATTAGCACAAGACAAGCAACTGTACAACTTACATTTTTCAACACTGCTTTTTCCCTGATGCAAGCAATACTATAAGCCATTTATCATTCCTCTTAGTAGGATTATTTTTGATAAGGGAACAAAGTGTATCAATAGTTTTCAAAGTTTTCCCAGCCAAAACTTAAATGT
>JAOUQT010035571.1:0-21611 GCA_025769995.1 Xyliphius kryptos
CCCCCCCTTCCAAATACTTGGCTAATATCAACCCCCACCCCACCTGAAAATTTAGAACGAGAGAGAAAGAGTATATAAAAGAGTAAAAAAATAAAAAAGGGGATAGAATCAAAAGGCTAGTAAAGAATGTGGGGGGGGACTAAGGAGAGAGAGGTCAGTCAAAGGCCGAACAGTTCAAAGAATTGAAATACGTAATAAAACCCTGCAATCTTTTCATAAATTTGTTGTTGTTAGCTTTAAATCTTCTTATTTTTTTCCAATTTAAGAAATGTTAAAGTGTCTTTCAGGAGGTTTGTCAGATTTCCAGCATTATACGCATATTGTATATACGCAGATGTTCCACTACACATCTGTAGGTGGTAAATATTATTAGGATGTCGGGTTCAGTGCAGTGCTGATGGGCGTCTGTTTTAATCTGATTTTACAGGTTGTTTTGAGTAAAGCGGCTTCAGATTCAATGATTGAGAGAGTTTTCAGTGGCATGTGCAGTATTGATGCCGGAGCGTCCCCACCTTCCGGGGTTGGCGTTAGCCGAGAGCAGCTGGTGATCTTTCTGGCCGATGTTCTTCGGGGCAAAGCAGAGGAGCGAGCACCACTTGTCCTGGCCATGGCACATGGGACGAGAGGAACAGCCAGCCCAGTTCAGGTTAAAGAGGTAAAACTGAGGTTGTACCTTTAAATACTTAAAATTCTCTCTTAACTGATTTGATAGACGACACAGGGATTAAAAACAAATTTAAGGTTTATTTCAACACAATAAAAAAAGCTTTTAAATGATATCACATCAGTGCAGAATGTATTACAGCACCCTCTGGATGAATGTACCACCTCTGGATGAGTGGGGGTGGGTCTTGAATTATGGGAGGACTCTATAATGTTCCTCAGTGATTGCTTAAAAATTTACTTCTATGCTTTTATATACTTCGTTAAATGTTATTATTTATTTTGTAAATTATATAAGATAAGGCGCATGGAATGTGTCATCACTATAGCATTTGGCGCACGAGTAGAATGGAGGGAAAGACTACTAAATAAAGATTTTCAACTGAAATATTTTATTTCGATCTAGGATGGGTTATTTTTGTGTTCCTTTATTTTTTTGAGCAGCTTATTGTTTTCTCGCATTTTTATAAACTGCGTTCTGTACTTTGTCCACTAGATGGCAATATCGGCTTGTTAGAGATAGCAGGTTTCTTTTTCTCAGCGATCAGCATTCATTTTAAAAACTGCACTCGTTTATATTGCAGATTATTAATTTGCTTTTAATAAATCTTGATTTTTTTTATTATAGTATGTTTGTGTTTTATAAAAGAAGTAAAGTGCTTGATTGCATTATTGTGAATTAATCATGGGGAAGAGGTGTAACTGTACTGTTCCTAACACTTCTTTTCTGTGATTTATTCACAATAAAGCAAAATAAACATTGTACTGTAACGACCAATAAAATTGTTAAATTATCTCTGTGATCATAACTATTCAGACTTTTACAGAATAACCAAAAAATATTAGTAGTAATTAGTATTTTACAAAGATTCCTGCCCTCTGCCTTAGCGGGTTGTAACGCACAAAGAGGGAGCTGACATGTCCTGTCCAGCGCTTGTGAGGAGGCCGGTACTTTGCATTCTCTTGGTTTTGCAGGGCTGTTGCACCATACAGGAAGAACTTACACATTTATGCTGCAGAAACCATTCTCATGTGCAAATCCCAACCAGTTCTGCAATTTTAGAATGACCAGCATATCTGCATTAGTTTTCTAATAAAAAAGCTTTTATAGTTTATCTCTGAAATGCGAGTCTGTGAGTTTCTAATGAGGAACATTCAGAATAATAAATACGTTTTAATTTATTCGGTAAATAATAATTAGTTGTATAGGTGGCTTTGTGTTTAGCATGTTTTCCTCTCAGTGCTGGGGGTTCCCGGTTTGTATCCCAATCTGGGTGGTTTCCATGTTCTCCCCATGTCTGCATATTTTCCTCCGGGTTCTTCTGTTTCCTCCCACAGTCCAAAAACTTGGATTCGAGGTAAATTGGCTGCTCTAAATTGCCCTCTATAGTCTGTATGTGTGTGTGTGTGTGTGTGTGTGTGTTTTCCCAGCGCTCGAGACGTTCAAGCAGAAGATAAATGAATGAATGATTAGAAAAGAATGTGAAAATATGATCTCATTGCAAAAAGCTTTAATCAAAAACGACCAAAAATATCAGAACTGCACAAGTGTACAGTATCATTAGTACTGATTTATTTTGGCAGTCTAGTTAAATGTTCTTGCGTGTGCCCTTTTAGTTTCTGGAGGATTTGATTGCTGCTGTAATTCAGACACTCACACACAGAGGGCACCTGCGAGGCTGGAGACCGGACTGCATGGGTCATGGTGCCCCGGGTGTTCAGCTGTTAGCCGAGCAGCTCAGTTCAGAATTAAAACCCTCAGGTGAGTGTTAAGTTTTAGGATTGGAGTGTAAAATTCTAGATAAAAAAAATCACTGTGGTGAATAATCTCCTCTTGATGTAGAGATGTTTCTCCTCTTGATGTAGATCAGAACATGTGTGATGTCGCGTGTCTGGAGGACTGGCTGCTCCGAGTGTCTGGTGTAGCTGAATTCCTGGAGCTGTTGATCGGGGAGGGTTTTGAGGTGGGCTTGTCCTCATGCCCCCCACCCACACTGCTGCCTCAGTGTTGCGATGCCCCTTGGGCCAAGCTCCACTGTCTTCTGGATCTACCTCTTCTCATGTTCCTCACCCATCAACTACCTGCACGAGACACTGCTGCCTGGAGGCTCCTGTTTTCCACAAACCTCCATGGAGAAAGCTTCACCCGCCTGCTGGCCAACTGCAAGAACCAGGGGCCCACCGTCCTGCTGGTGAAGGACACCCAAAGCCACTTATTTGGAGGTTTCGCCTCTCAGAGCTGGGAGGTCAAACCCCAGTTTCAGGGTATGGGACCGTGGGTAACTTTGTAAAATATTTAGCTTTCTTTATTTTTTTTAGATCCAAACAGAGTCTGTGTGTGTGTTCAGGTGATTCCAGGTGCTTCTTATTTTCGGTGTTTCCGACCATGCGGGTGTACACATGCACAGGTTATAACCAGCACTACATGTACCTGAACCAGGGTCAGCAGACCATGCCCAATGGTTTGGTAAGTATTTCAAATTTAAACGGTCTCCGCAGTTCTGTGAGTGTGTATGGATTTAACGGTTTCACTGAGCTGTTAATCGTAATCTTTATTACTGCACTGACATTGAAAACTAACAAAGAGCCTTCCCTAAACTGTTTAAACAACTTTAACGGCATAAGATTATACGTTGTTTGTAATACTAATAAGGAGGTTGTTCATTTCAGGCTCTACAGATGCTTCGTCTCTAATCAGCGCTTTTCACTTTTTCACTTTAGGGGATGGGTGGACAGCATGAGTACTTCGGTCTGTGGCTGGACTGTAATTTTGGCCGTGGTCACAGTAAGGCTCGTCCACGCTGCACCACGTACGGTAGCCCTCAGCTTTCGGCGGACGAGGACTTTATGGTAGATACCGTTGAAGTCTGGGGGGTTGGAAAGCCCCCTGAAGAGCAGGTAAGTCATCCATTAAGACATTTTACACCTTAAATAATGTTTTCTGTCTCGTGAGATCCCAGCCGACCACATTGAAGGTGGCCCACAAAAAAGCAGCCCGCCTCATGTATCCAGGCCCCTGAGACGGGCTGCTTTTTTTATGGACCACCCTGTATGTGGTCGGCTGTCATCGCAGGGGACTAAAAACACGATCATTTTAACCCTGTATTTACGAGCTGCTGCTTGTGAAACATACAGGGGGCGACACTGATTGCCTAGTATCATCCGCAACAGACAAAGTGGGCGTGTCCTGTCATGAGAAGCGTTTAATAGTTATGAATATATAGTTATAATATAAATATTATTATAAATGTGGTCATTTAGCCATATTTTTGTAAGATGCTGTCTTTGGTTTTCAGGATGAGAATAAGCGGAGTATTCTGGACGTGGATCCGGAGGCGCAGGCGATATTGGAGATGACGGGGAAAACGCTGCACAGTCAAGGCCTCCGAGAGCCCGAAGAGGATGGATAAATGGTAAAAAAAAAAACACAATTATGGAATATGCAAAAAGGACAATAAAACTTTAAAATAATTATAGTTTGAGGCCCAGTACAGTGAGAGCTGCTTGTTATAAACATGATTTAATTTGATTTGTGGAATGAGTTTTAAACTTCAGTGGTGATTTTATTAAACTGGTTTGTTTTTTTTTGTGGACTGGACTCCAAATGAAATGCATCGTGAGGAAGAATTAAGACTACAATCAATCACTTCCCCTCATCAAACTCTGAAAAATAAATGACTGTGATGATTAAACCGACGTGGGAGCTGCAGATCAGCTTTACTCTGATGGTCACTTTCATTTTTTTTTTAACCAACGTGTATTACCAGAGAACAGCACTGAAAAGAACCTATGAGGAACCAAAGTGAAAATGGGGAATTCTTCATCACACAACATCAAACACATTTAGGTCTGTTAGAGATCCTGTATTTGTCAGTTTCTATGTTTAGAATTAATAATTTGGTTTTGACTCTATAAGGAGCTTATCCTATTAAATAATGGATTCTTTTTGTCTTGGCTAAATATTTCCTCTTCTGCCAAATGATCTCTGGAACAGAATTATCTCTGTTTAGAGATTAAAACTTGTCACCCTGTAGATCTTACTCTTTTTTTCATGGTTCTTGATATCACTTCTGTAGCATCTAATTCACAAATGAGCTATAAATAAAATATGATATAAATAATATTAATATTAACATGATTATTATCGGGTTGTGTTTCTCAGGAGTTTTAAGTTTTAGTAAAGTCATTTTAGCTTGTTCTTTAATTGATTTACAGTCCAAAGCAAAGGGTTTTGTTCGTTTGTTACTCATTAGCAGGGGGGTCCGATGCACATGGTTATGTTAAATGATCAATTTTTTATCGGCAAGTCAAAATTCTCTAACAGCCTGGTTTTTGGCCGTGAGGTGACCCAGCAGAACCCTTCTTCTGTGTAACCCTCCGCTCTTCTCAGCAGTGATGGTACAAGGTGAGTCACTGCAGCTCTTTAACCGCTCCATCCCCGCTGTCTGCTTCTCCATACGACGTTCAGCAGAAGGACCTCCATCTGACTTCTACTTTCCAAGAACTTCATCTGATCTTGCTCATCTCTGAAGCTGGGAGGTTGTGAGAAACTGGATATCACCCGAAAGTGCAACCCAGGTACCTCTTTTGATGGATTCTATAATTGGCAGTTTTAATAAATGTATACAGTGTGTCTTGGCTAAACCTAGTCAAGAATCCACGTTCAACTACGTTCTATTAATGTTTAAAGTTAAAGAAGCAGGTTCTCCTCACGGACCCCTGGAATAATAAAGCTAAAAGAATAAAGCTTTTAGTTTTTGTCAGTAAAACTAGATAAACTTTGATGAAATGCTGTCTGTGGGACAGAGCTTCTGTTTATAGTTCTTTATCTACTTCTTATCTTTTGAATTTTTTTCATATCATCCTGGCTCGTTGCGTGCAATCGGCCTCTGCCAACTTTTACTTTATATATAGCACCATTATAATTATACTGAAGTACCACAGACCTGCCAATCATAACATCATACAGACTTTACACTTTTATGTTCAGCTGTAAATGGTTTCATTTCCTACATGTAGATTTTTTTAGCTTGTAATGGTGACAAACGTAATTACAAGTTACACTCTGCTCAGGTTTGAATCGTCGGCTCCTTATGAAGTACAGGAGTTATTTTTCCGAATGCAAATCAGGTGAGAGTGACGTTATTTATGCAAAAGCTGGGTTTCCACGCAAGGTCACATTTACATACGGTGTTTTTCTGTCGCCGGTTTTTAACAAAGCCTCCCCACAGCAGCAGCGCTCAGTGTTCTCTACCACAACGACCAGGGCCGCAGTGAATCCTTCCACAGCCCACGCCTTAAACCTGACCCCGGTGTGCTGACTGACGGACAGACCAAGGGACCGACTGACAGACAGACAAACACACACACAGGCAGTGAGATGGACAGAGAGACCGACGCACGCATAGGCAGACAGTCACACAGGCAGACAGACGGACAGAGACAGACAGACGCATTCAGAGGGACAGAGAGACAAAATCAAGACATGGACAGAGAGACTTTTTTTGACTTTTGGAACCTCTTTATTTTAACCAAAATTACATTTCTATATGCAGTAAAAGAAAACTCTGAAAACAATCACCGAAATAAAGATCTCCACGTTTAAATTCTGTGCATTTTTAACTATTAAAATTTTAGATTTGACCAGCAGGCAGAAGATCCTACTTACAGTCTCTTGTCCTTTTAATGCTTAATGTCATTATCTTTATGTTACCCATGTTTGGTAGAAACAAAAGAACAGAGGAAGATTCTTCAGTCATCAGTGTGGACTCTTTTTAATTTTGTTTGAATTTTCTGAAGTCTAAAAACTTCCTGATCAGTAAAAGCTCCTTTCTGTCGAATGTTTTACATCATGTACAAATTGCTGGGTGTTCTCAAAAAAATCTCCAATTCGTGTCCCTTCCTGACCTTTAGTGACACTAAGGAAATGTTTTATTTTTTCAGCAGTGTACGGAACAGGTAGCCTCTCATCCTGAGAACAAACAGACCATCCTGACTCCGAACCTTCACTGTCTGATCTGCTGGATTTCAGTGCGTTGAAGTCTGTTTTGGCCTGTTTGGTTTTGTTTCCTTGCCCCCATTTCTTTCTTTTATTGGGGACTTTAAAACCAGGTTCCTCCATCATAGAAATGTCTTCCATGTCCAGAAGCCTGGGCGTAGAAGAGTTCACGTCACCTTTTCAATATGCCCCAGTTCTACCACTTTGTGCCTTACTTCTGCCCTTGGCTTTACAAAAGGCTCCTCCATTACAGCCGCAGGTAATGAAGATTCCACTGAAGACTGCACAGCATTTTAAGCAGCAGTAGACACGCCTGTCTTGGCTGCTTCGCCCTCCGGGGCAGGAACTATTTCCTCAGCCTGTGAGCGGGCTGCAGTAGAGAGAACAACCTCAGCAGCGTCAGGTTCCTGCATTCAGAGGGACAGGAAGACAAAATCAAGACACAAACAGGCAGACAGATGGACAGAGAGACAAAAAAAAAAAAACAACGCACACACAGACAGAGAGACGCATTCAGAGAGACCAAAAAACAGAACAAGACACACAGAGGCAGACAGACGGACAGAGACAGACACATTTAGAGAGAACGAAAAACCCAGAACAAGACACACACAGGCAGACAGACGGACACATACAGAGAAACACGCACAAAGACAGAGATGGAAAGAAATAGACCTTTTTTTTTTACTTTTGAAACGGCTTTATTTAACCAAAATTACATTGCTATATGGAGTAAAAGAAAACTCTGAAAACAATCACAGAAATAAAGATCTACACGTTTAAGAGACAGGTGATTTTCACATCCCTTCAGAGAAAAGGCAAAGCATGCAGCTGTGTAAGCGCAGTGAGAGATGTAAATAACGCTGTAAACGGTGTGTGTGTGTGTGTGTGTGTGTTGTTCAGAGTGTGCGGTGTGAGTTTTTAAACATTTTGTGCGGTGTGAGCGCGTGGGGTTGATTTGCATTTGCTCGCTGTGCTTCCGTGTGTTTGGATGGAGGCTCTTGGCTGCGTCCCAAACCGCGTTCTAGCCCACTTTATAATGAGTGAGCGCCTCCGGCCTGCGCCGCGCTGACACTCTGCGAACTTCTGAACGCGCACTTCCTTATGTTTACAGAATTGAGGAACTGACTCTGTGGAACCTAAAGCTGACTTTCTGCTTCATCTTCTGCTACTTTATTATCGGACTTTTAAGATGTGAAGGTGCGGCGGCAGCGGAATTCCACCAGAGCCTCCAAAAAAATCACAGGTGAGAGAACCGGCCAGCTGCCCCCCTACGGGGGTGTAAGGCGGACCCCCCGCGGTCCCCCGCTGCCCGGGGTGGGTCTGCACTGACACCCGCACTATATACATATGTATAATATAATACTATAATATCATATACTTATATAATATTAAAACTTTCAGAAAGTTTCAGATTTATATTCATACAATCTGAATTGATTATTATTAAATTCTAAACTCGACGCTCTCATCCGAAACCATACAGGATACACACCGCGAAATGAGTCTGCTTCGATTAGATCCTATCCCATGCCTCTTTTTAAGACTTATATGCTCACACACGTCACTATTATTATTCTAATTACTATATAAAGACAGTTATTTTTATATATATAATATCTATTGTATTTTATATTTTGTAACTTTGCTTTGGCAATACAAAATTTTAATATTTTTTCATGTTAATTAAGCTTTTTTTTGGGTTTATATATGGTTTAATTAAATAAACATGTAGTTTAGTTGTTCTATAGAGGTTTAAAATCTTTTTAACCCAACTGACTGTTTTCTATTTACTCCATAATTTAGATGACAGCAGAGACACTTCTAATTTTACTTTAACCAGACCAAAGGTTATGCAAAGTGAACTATATAGACATCCCAGCATAATGGAGAGAACAATGTTTATATTAGTTGTATATAGTTACAGTTGTCATATATAAGTAATTTATTCAGAGTACTTTAATAATCCCCAGGGGGAAATTGCAGTTGTCACAGATGCTCCTTTTGTTAATTAATTACAAAATCAATTATTTGATCATCCCTCATCTTATATTTGAATAGTTTTAATATATAGTTCAGTTTTTAATGGACAAGGTTGGAAATTAAAACCGGTTGTTGATATAAAAGCAGGATTATCAAAATAATCGTCCGTTTTGTCTTTAGTCGTTTTATCAACATTGTTAAATATATATGTATATATCTTCACCTTGGTATTTGGTGTGCGTCTCTGTCGCGACACCATCGACTGTCGTTTCTTAGAGATTATTTGGGTTGAGTTGCTGGTGAGTTATTTTCAGTTCTGTTGGAGGTCTCAGCATTTCTGCAGATTTTGATTCTCACTTTCTAACTCGCACGACCTTAAAAAATATGTAAATATAATAAAACTAGTTAAAAACTTATGGGGTTTTGTCCAAAAATTTGCCATCTTTCCTAAATACAAACTGCACTATATTTATATAATACTTAAAAATAAATATCTATATAACTTTAGTTATTAAACCTTCTGCAGCCGGGTGATTAATAAATATTGTACCAACACAAAATACTAACGTGCTATCAGCGGAAGAACCGTTTATCTTTCTGTGCTTTGTTTTGTAATGTCTAATGACCTTAATTTAAGAATGACAGACATATTTTAAGAGCTGCAGTAAGGGACTTTTAAAGGTACTTTTTGGCTTACAATTTTGTTCCTGACCTTAAATTCAACCACATTTGGACAGCTTTTCCTCGGCCACTGTGTCGTTTCCACTTCTACTTGGACACTTTAACACAATGGACAAAAATAGACAACTGTGCAGGAACGATTGTAGCAAACCGAACACGCTTTTCTACAGTAGTGTGTGTTGCACGATAGTCTTTTATTGGATGCCTTTAATCATTAGTCTCATTGCCAACTGGTAAATATTTTTTAAATGTTAATAATATATAAAATAATAATAAAAGTAATAATAATGGAATTGTATTCATATGCGCCTTTCACAAAACAAAAGGCACTCAGAAAATTAGAAAAAGCAGACCTAAAAAATTATGTTCTTAAAAGCTTCTTAATAAGCTTTTATCTTTTATAGAAATAAAAATGTAAATGTCCATTTGTTCACAACCTGAAATCTCAGAAAGTTCACCGATTGCTTTGAAATTTTCACACAACTTTGCATTCAAATACGCACGTGTTTTTATATATTTTACTTTAATTTTGATTACCTATTGGCGCCTTGCCTGAATGTATCTGCCCAGCACCCCAGACGTTCTCCCCTGGATTGACATGGGGAACCTACTGCGACCCTTGTAGAGGATTAAGCGGAAGATAATGAATGAATAAATTCTTTTGTTTGTAAATAATATAAGGCGCTTGGTGTGTGTCATCTCTATAACGATTGCCGCACTTGTAGAGTGGATGGGAAGACGTGGGGGGCTTGGCACAACGCATGGGTAGAGTGGAGGGGCTGATATGGGGTGCTTGGTGTATAGCTTTAGGCGCACGATTAGAGTGGAGGGCAAGACGTGAGGTGCTTGGCGTATAGCAATAGGCGTCGGTGGAGTGGAGGGGAAGATGCAAGACTGCTAACGTGATGCTAATGCCATAAGGCATGATATGAGTTGCACGTCAACAGCAAAGAGGACACCTGACTAAATGTGTCCAATCCCAATGAATACGTAATTAAAGAAAGTTATCTTGCTAAATCAGCGAATCAGTGCGCAAAGCGACTAACGGCTAGTTTAAATATATATACTTCTATACCAGCGATAAATTGGGTGCATCTGCCCAGCGCCCGAGATGTTCTTCCCTGGAAGTGGAACCCTATTGCGACTAAGTTAATTACATACGAAGACAATAATCTTATTCGTATAGATCATTTGCAGCAGGTCATGGAACATGGAAACTCCACCCAGATTGGGATTTGAACCAGGAATCCCCAGCTCTGAGAGACGAACGTGCTAACCGTTAAGCCATGCGTACTGCATGAGAACATCTATCTTCAGGAAAGTGCAACAGTGCAGCGTACTCACGGTTTATTGTTTTATGAGCCATTTACTTATTTATTGTAGGTCATCTCAAATTTAGTCAATGTAAACAGGAAGTTACGTCATGGTTTTATTACAAATACAGTTTTATTACAAATACAGATCATAAAAGTTTGCAGTAGCTTTCCCATGCCTTCAAAATGAAGGTCTTTAAGCTTTACAATTTTGACTGTTAATTATTAAACTGAAAATTGTGTGTAACTCTGAGTAAACCGATGTCTCCTTGTTCATTCAGAACGTTTATGAGAGTTAGGGATCCAAACCTTCTCTGATGTCAGCTGCTGCGATGGAAATGAAACCTGCTCTCGTTTGTTAGATTTGCGATTCATTGACATTTAGACATTTAGTCATTTAGCAGACGCTTTTATCCAAAGCGACACACTTACTGTAGAGAAGAATATCATCAGTCAGTAAAAATAATTGTGGTCTAGAAAAGTAATAGAGACCGGTTTACTCGGTACGTCTTGTGAAACTGAGGTGTAGAGGAGGAAGATAAAGAGGAACGGCTTTGGACGTGGCGACACATGGGTGTCAGATATGATTCAAATCGAGAAGAAAGAGACTAAGAACACGATTCGAACATGAGCAATATATTCTGCAACTTTTACTTTTGCTTTACTTAACACTGCAGCTCAGTGCTTTTTAAACCCAGAGTCCAGCGAAATTACATATTTGGGACTTTGATCAAGGCGCTAAGTTGAATATCCCTGTGCTGTCACCACAATTATCATGTTGAGATGCAAATTATTCTCCTTAAATTAAAGTGTCCGCAAAATTACCTCATGGGATGTAATTAAGAAATTATCCTTAATGTTTCATGGAACATCTCTACAGAGACTTACAGAAATGAATCTTCTATACCTATAAACGCCAAAGCCCTCACTGACTCATCACTAATTTTCCCATTTCCCGAGTACCAACAAGGCTGGCATTGTGATTCTCCATCATGTTTTTAGATAAACTACTTCTCACCTTCTTACATTTGGTGGTTTTTTGGATATCGCAATCCAATGCAGGGTCTTGGGGGTCTTCATGAGTACCTACAGATCTTAAACCTGACACTGTGATTACCTACCGTGTCCTTAAAAAAATGTACGAACGCAACACCTCAGATGGATTGGGGTCTTTGCGAGGACTTACAAAGCTGAAATTTGGCTCCGTCATTTCTTATTGTATTCTTGGAAAACCTACTGAAAAATTCCAGTACGAAAGCAAGCGCTTAGACACTGTAGTCACCTCACACTCTATTTATTTCAGATTTTTAATCGCCCCAAACCTCACGCTATAATAAAACATTCATTTGAAATCTATAAACTCCAAAAGCATCACTCATTCAAAAACAACTGCCTTTCATCTTAACGTTGTTAAGACGTTCTCCATCATAGTGCAGCACGGCTATATCACTAGTACATATAAGGGTTATAAAGAGTTAAGTTTGGGTCCAAGTACTTTAAACCAGTACTTTGGTTTGAACCTTGAATGTTCTGGTCAATATAACAGCATTTTTATGATGCATGTTTTTTCCCCCTAGTTTTATACTTAAACCTTAAACTTGGTTATAACCGCACAATATTTTGGTGTAAAGTGCAAACGTCAAATTTAGATATCGGATATTATATTTATGATATTATTTTCTCGATCATTTTTTTTTATCAGTTATTTCCTGATGTCGTCTCTACTGTTTGTGCGCTGTTTTTCAAAAGCCACCACAACCGTATCACATTTGACTTTATATTTAGATCGGTCTGCATACGTTTAACCATCTGCTTAGTGGTGGTCGTGTGGTGGACTCTTAAAAAAAAAAAACTGTACAGACCGCGAACGTAACTCGTGTCGTTGACCTTAATAAAATATTTAATCCGATTCCGGTGGATTTAATAACGGTCAGCGACTTTGATTATGACATCACATCAACGTAAAGCTGTGATATAGTGGTTTGGGTGTTGGAGTACTGAGTATTAAGGCTTCCTACATATTTATGCTCACTTCTGTCTAGAACCTTCAACCTCTCGGGATTGCATCTTAATGCAGGTCCCAAAAGCCAGAATTGAACTGGGTAAGATGGTTTTTCAAACGTTCTGCCGATGCCACCTAGACCAACTAAAGTGATCATCATAAAGTGATCATCTTGTTATAGTGTGTGAGCGAGTATGTCCAGCGATGGATTGGCGCCCTGTCTGCCTAGCGCCCGAAATGTTCTCCCCTGGATGGGCATTGGGAACCCCCCCCCCGCGACCCTCATAGTTGATTAAGTGGAAGATAATGAAGGAATTAATAAATTTAAAGGACCGAGAAAACAGATACAGGCTTCTGTAAATGCGCTAATGTTTAAATTTGTGACGTCTGTTGGTCGTGTTTATTGTGTATATGGTATTGTGTTTTGATTGGTTGTATAGTTTGTGCTGCTGTCTTGTCTTGCACTCTTGGAAAAGAAGTTTTAATCTCGATGAGTCTTTTTCTGCTTAAATAAAGGTTACTACTATTACTAAGGCTTTAGCAGAGAGAGTGCGCCACCGTTGACTCAGTATATTAGGACAAGGCTATATAACTTTATTTGTGTAAATCAGGAACAACTGGTTCTTAAATTCACTTATAGGATGGTTTAAAGGACAGATTAGTAGAAATAAGTGTAAATGAAGAGGGAAGGTAGAAGTAAAAAGCAGGAAACAGTTGCTTAATTAAAACATCCGTTAATAAAAATATCCTTGTTGCAGTTCCTGAGAGCTGTGACCAAAAATAATTTGTTTTTTTGTCCCTTATAGTCAGTTTGAGTCCTCCGTAGCAAAACCTTTAAAGAACGAGGCTCATAATTAATAACATATGATGGCAGTTTATGACTGAGTTTCATAAATTGTGTGCATTTATTGACTGAATAAAAAAGTGATGAGTGTTGCCGTTTAAACCTACATTTACATTGACGTTTGGTCATTTAACAGCCGCTAAAGTTGATGATTGGGGTCGGAACACTGGGTTAATACAGCCCCCCTGGAGTTATTAGGCTTAAAACTTTTGCCAAATTTGACCCACATTGGTAACGTCATTGAACTTGAGATTTAAACCCACAACCTACAGATTGAAAGCCCAACACCCAAACCACTGAGCTACCACCCCCTAAAAAACCTAAATACAATGTCATTCCTTTAAAAGACGACACTCCTGACAGGTTCTGGTAATTCAGGGTCAAATTCCAAGTTCTAAGACAAATCATTAGCAAATGTTAACGGTATACAGGACGGTGTTAATGCTGCGACATCAGTGTCATGTGATTCGCTTGGATAGGAGGCCGGTGTAACCGTTTGTGTATAAGATTCTCTCTTTTTGTCTCACAGGTTTTCCAAAGGTGTCGGGTCCACCAGGTTAATGCTTTACTGAGGCTGAGGGACGCTTATCTCCTATCTCTCCGGGTATGTCTCTCGGCAGTTTCGCTCCCTTCCTTCATTTGCGATGCAAATGCAAGCCGCTTTATGCGACACTGTCTACACCTGCTTTGCTTGTCCGGGTAAAACATTAGGGAAATTAGATGCATACATGTCGGAGCAAAGAAAGTTGCATTGTTTAACTGAATCAACACCAGAACCTGAGCCGTATCTCTGAATCAGCTGCAGCGTGCTATTTGATTATTGGTTCTTTACTCCGTATGATGTTTATTATCTCTGATACCCACCGTTTAAAGTTTTAATTCTTTTGTTTCTGATGCCTATTTAGAATTAATCATCAGACACAGAGATTCCATGGTTTCAATTCATGGTTTCATCTCATAGGAGGTGACTGCTGTCTGTTTACATTAGTCATCTGTAAAAATAAAAAAAACATGGGAAAAAAAGTTGCAAGTGTTGATCCGGAGCTGTGTACATGTCTGGACAAGCGTCACGGTTTATTTTACCCCAGATACAGCGAGAAGGCAAACGGAAACGGTAGATGATAACCTGATGGTGATATTCTCTGGCGCCAATACCGACTGATTATCTAGAAGGTCCTTTTTTTTGTCGTCTGTGGAACTGGGACAATATTCTGTGACATGAGCTGTGTTTTAAAAGGATGTCTGTGATGAAAAGGATGTCTGTGATGCCCACTGTAAAGGACAGCAAAGGATCTGTAAAGCGGTTCATGGCAACAAACAAATATTTTGATTATACAGGGGGGACCATATGTATAGATACACTCTGATAAAATGGAAGTGATGATATCACCGTACTGTTTGGGGCATATTAGCACATGGGGTGGGATTACTTTTTTTAATGGGAAGAAGATCATGTGACACATCGAACATATCGAGAATTGCACAAAAAACAATGGTGTGCTCATTTTTAATAAGCTTCATTCGTTATCGAGTTATTGACACGTTTATGACATGAAACAACGACAGTTTTAGGTGTTATGTGGTAGCATTTCTTCTGAATCGCGTTGAAAATTCAAGACAATGGGCAGCACTCTGAGCACATCCTATAGTGGGTTACAATAAAAATGAGCACACCATGGTTTTTCTTGTGCAATTCACTTTGATGTGTCACATGACCCCCTTCCCATTTAAAAAGGCCAAGTGAGTCCAAAATGGCAACTTTGCAGATGGCCGCCATGAGCCTCACCCGGCCTCAAATGTTTTCCCGCTCCTATGTACCTAATTTGCCAAAAACGGTAACGTGACATCAGCAACCACTTGTATTCATACTTATGGCCCACTCTGTAGATCGAGTTGTCTTTGATGAGAAATCAAAAATGTGTGATTTACTAGATAGTCTAACAGAGAAATTATCCAAAACCCGACCCAAAAACAGATTTATTGGTCTTTTAATCCAATTCATTACATCGTGAAAATTTGCAGAAGTTTTTATCCAAAGCGACTTACCAGCATCCAGACTTCATGGTGGGTGTAATAACCATAAAAAACATAAAAAGTTTAAAAAGTGGTTTTTTGGGTTTTTTTTTTTGTTTGTTTTTGTTTTTTTTCTTCTCTCCCCAAAGGTCCAGGGTGGTTTATGGTACCATATGAAAAAACAAAAAATCTATCTGCCTTTTGTCAAAAAGTAAAAAATGTGTCATTACTAGATATTTCAACAGAACTTCTTCTTCTTCTTTCGCCGTTTCCCCCTTTAGTATTCAGGCTTTGCATATTAGACGTGGCAAAGGGTTTTACGCCGTATGCCCTTCCTGACACAGTCCTCTATTGGGCTTGGGACACACAGACTGTGCGAACAATTCGAGAAGCCTTTTCACTTTAAATCCATGTTTTTGGACTGTGGGAGGAAACCAGAGAACCCGGAGAAATCCCACGCGACACGGGGAGGACATGGAGGCAAACGTGCTAAGCCACTGTGTTGCCCAGATATGTTTATAGAACATTTATCTAAAACCCGATCCGAATGTATAAAATCCAATTTATTACGTTATTTCGGGGAAGCTTTTTATCCAAAGTGGCTCATACTATGATCCCTCACCCCCAGAGCCATGCGTTCAGATTAATTAACCCCAACTTTCATAATAATAGCCTTACGAACTACCAAACAAAATCCTTTTAAAAGGATGGAGCATCAGTCAGGATCTAAGAATCTGCAGGATCTGAAGCGATTCTGTAAATAGGAACAGTGGTAAAATTTCTGATCGATAGTATCTGACAAAATCATAAGAGAAGAGGCCATTAAACTGAGAGAACAAAATGCAGAGATACAGATCATCTGTGCTGATGTGGTTTTATTATCCTAATTATTCATTTAGATATTTATTTAACATTGAAATGAATATCTAATCTATAGAGACTGCTGTTCCCTCCACCGAAGCTGCAGTCAGTTTCAACCCAAAGCTCTTGCATATGTTTGAGGTTTTAAGGTCAAACTCAGCCAACCGTGTCGCTATCAGACTCGCTGAGTGCACGTATTGTGTGGAGCTGAAACAGGAAATAGTCTTTTATAAGACGAGGTCATAAGCACACCATTCTTTCTATGGTTTTGTTTTACTGTTACTCACGGCGTACACAGACCATAAATGCCCTAGAATAATATTTCTTTTACCAAATAAACCTCTTTCTCCGAACAGGAAGTGTCCGTATAGATACCAAACGCAGATTCATCTGTGGCCGACATTCTCACTGAGTGCACTGCATGCGTCTGAGTCGAATGGCCCCTCTGTCTGCTCTGCAAATCCAGTCTGTTAGATTTACAACAAACACAGTTCTGCTGATTTTACACCTTCAAGCTGTTTTTAGAAATGCTGTTTCAATGAACTTAATACTGTTTCATTAGTATTTCAGAGAAAGTGTTTAAGCTTTACTGCTTGAATATTCAGCAAACAGCAGGGTATATCCCACCGACTCGGACCGTGACCGCCACGATCTCTGCGACCTACTCAGACCGTGACCACCACGATCTCTCCCACCGACTCGGACCGTGACCACCACGATCTCTCCGAACGACTCGGACCGTGACCACCACGATCTCTCCGAACGACTCGGACCGTGACCTCCACGATCTCTCCGACCGACTGGGACCGTGACCTCCACGATCTCTCCGACCGACTCGGACCGTGACCGCCACGATCTCTCTCACATATTCACATTTCATCTGTCCATCTGTCTCTGTGTTAATGATTTCAGGCTTCAGTAAACATGCGCTTTTTTGTTATTGCCACGTTGTTTTCACTTTCCGTTTGTACGTCAGCTTACTAAGGACATAATCACCATGCCTGCCTTAGTATAGTTGGCACTGTTCTCTGTACTGCAAGCCGCAAACGCCGTCCCTGTTAAACGTCCTAAACGCTGTTTATGCACAATTACTGTGATACCAGCCAAATTTGTGGAGTACAAATGATTCAAAAGCGTTTTTTAAAAAAACGTCTGCTTGTGTGAATTTTGGACAGAGTGTGGGCAGAAGCAAAGATGGCTGGTTGGCATGGAGATATGGTGGAGTACCAGAAGATGCAGATAAAGCGTCACTTGGAGAGTGGCGTCATAATGACCGTGTACCGGCAGAAGATCGAAAGGCTCTGTGTACAGGTCATTATGGAGACCAAACAGGTGGCATGGACTCGCGTCGCTGGCAAGACGGATGGAGTGTGTGAGTAACCCAGGAACCCGGAAACCGGGGGCTTTATCTTAAAGTTATCTACAAAAAGGTTTGCATCCTCATCTATCCTTCCATCCATCTATCTATACATGTGTAAATAATGTAAATATTTGTTTGCTCAAAGTCTTAAATCTACAAAAGTAGATTTACACCCTACAAGGCGTTGGGCATATGGCGATTGGCACCTGCGTAGAGTGAAGGGGAGGATGCAAGACGCTGGCCATATATAGCGATTGGCGCACGGTCAAAGTAGAGGAGCAGACACAGGGCGCTGTGCAAATAGCAATTGGCACCTGAGTAGAGTGGAGGGGAGAATGCAAGACGCTTGCCGTATAGTGATTGACGCACGAGTAGATGAAGGGGAGGAGGCGAGGCACTGGCCATATAGTACTTGGCGCACAGGTAGAGTGGAGAAGAGGATGCAAGACGTTGGGCATTTAGCGATTGGCGCCTGCGTAGAATGGAGGGGAGGATGCTAGGCGTATAGGGATTGGCGCACGGATAGAGTGGAGGTGAGGATGTGAGTCACTTGGCGTATAGCAGTTGCCGCATGGGTTGAATGGAAGAGAAGATGCGAGGCGCTTGGCAAATGACATCCCATTTTAAGCTCCTCCTCCTTTTGCAGTGACAACAGCTTCCAATCCTCTAAAATGGCTTTCCACCAAATTTTGACGCCTGTCTGTGAAGCACTTGTGACGTTAGACACTAATGTTATATGTAAAAGTAAATATATGCATTTAACAATCATTGAATATTAATGTATTCATTAAATTCCTTTCTATGAGAAAAGTTCTCTGAGGTTACAGAAAACTAAAACTGTGTTTAGACAGAAAAAAAAAGAATAAGTCGTGTTTCCATTTGTGTCATTTCTGATTGTAAGAATTGTATCTGTTGTGTTTGTTTTGCAGTGGACCTCTCTGAGATCCGAGAGATTCGCCCAGGACGGAACTCCAAAGACTTTGAGAGGTTTAAGGACAGTAAAGACAAGCACACGGAATCCACATGTTTTACCATCTTTTATGGTTCTCAGTTTGTCCTCAACACTTTGAGCCTCGGTGGTGAGTTTGTGTCTTAAGCTCTACAGATCAACTAAATATTAATTCTGATGTTATCTTCTCAAAAGGCCTCTGTTACTCATAACACTCAGTGGATTTCTATAATTATTATTAGATTATAATTATTTTTTAGCAAACAATACAATCGGTGCGCGGGTAGAGTTGAGGGGAAAACCCACAGTTCTTAGCGTATAGCGATTGGTGTTCGGGTAAACTGGAGGTGCTTAGCAATTAGCGATAAGCATTCGGGTGGATTTGAGGGTATGACGCGGGGTGCTTAGCGTATAGCAATTGGTGCGCGGGTAGAGTTGAGGGTATGACGCGAGGTGCTTAGCGTATAGCGATTGGTGTTCAGGTAAACTGTAGGTGCTTAGCGAATAGCGATAAGCACGCGGGTGGATTTGAGGGTATGACGCGAGGTGCTTAGCGTATAGCAATTGGTACGCGGGTAGAGTGGAGGGAAAGACGTGAGAGGCTTGGCATATAGCGATTAGCGCAAGGGTAGAGTGGAAAGGAGGACGTGGGGCGCCTAGCGTATAGCGATTATTGGATGGGAAGACATGCTAACGCTGTAAGGCATGCTACAAGTTGCACGTTAACAACAAAGAGGACATGTGACTAAACATGTCCGATCCCACAGCGCCCCGAAAACTTTAATGAAGATGCCACTGAAGAAAGTTATCTTGCTAAATCAGTGAGGAACTTCAAAGAAACGTGCTGTAAACATGCTCGCCACGCGGGCGCAGAACGGCTAACGCGCACCAATGGTTGTACAGCAGTGTTGTTATTGTGAGTTTATTAGCAGAATTATTTGGAACACAGAAAAGGCTTTATACTCTTTACCAAAATGCAAATATTGCTCTTGAATTGTGTTTGTGTGTGTGTTTGTGTGTGTGTGTGTGTGTGTGGCTTCACAGCTGACACAGTGGAGGACGCAGAGAGATGGACATCAGGGCTGGAGCTGCTCAGACAGGAAACCGCGCAGGCCAGTACCCCAGAAATCATTGAAAGGTATGTGAAAGCGGAAGAATGAACGACACGGCGCTCGATTCCCAGGCAGGGCAGACAAGGTCTTTTCAGTGTGGAGTTTGTATGTTCTCCCCCAGTCTGGATGCGTATTCTCTCACAGACAAATAACAGCAGATGAAGTAGATAAACTAAACTGAGTTGTGATTAGGTTTACATTTTTGGGAGCATATTTTACTTTTAAATGTAAATCTTTCCAAACCCTGACTTTCTTTAATGGGTTTATTTATTGTCCAGTAAAGCTTTGATGTACCTTTATATCAGTATGTGAGCCGCAGGGTCATTAATAAATATCTTTCTCACTTCCTATATTGACCTGTATCTCTGAGTCTGTGTAACCGCTTTGGTTTAAGGTTTGCTCAATATTAAAATGAAGTGTGATTTTCTTCCTGTTTGTAGTTGGCTGAGGAAGCAAATGTACTCTGTTGACCAGACAAAGAAAAACAGGTGTGATTCCTTTTTACTCTAGAACTTTCTAGAGTTGATTTTCCTGTTCTTTTAGTTTTTACTCCTGTTTGTTCCTCTTTTTAACATTAATATATGCTGTGTGTGCGTCTGTGTGTCTGTGTGGGGATGGGGTCTGATTCTTCAGTATCTCTCTGAAGGAGCTGAAGTCCATTCTGAATCAGGTTAATTTTAAGGTTCCCGGAGGACGATTTCTGAAAGAGAAGTTTTCGGTACGGAACCGCACCTCCCGATCAATAACCCTCCTACAGACTGCATCGCTGCGCTGAATATTTACACTTGTGTCTCTTTTCAGAGTTTTGGACTGAAGAAAGATGTTCTTGACTTTGAGAAGTTTCACAGGTTCTACAATGAGCTCATGTTTGAAAACCAAAAAACAGTGAGTGAGGATCAACTTTGAGGTTTTTAAATCTGACTGTGTTGAGTGGCGACCGATGATTATAAAAATGTTTGCATCATCATCATAATAATAATAATAATACGGTGGCTTAGTGTTTAGCATGTTCGCCTCTCAGTGCGAGTCTGGTTCCTTTTGGGCTCTCTGGTTTCCTCCCAAAGTCCAAAAACATGGATCTAAGGTGAATTGAATGCTCTAAATTGCCTCGTATAGTGTGTGTACGTGTGCCTGGCGATAGATTGGCATCCTGTCCTGGGTGCTAACTAAACATTCTCTCCCAAATGTGCATAGGGAACCCGCCCATAACCCTCATGGAGGATTAAGTGGAAGGATAATGAATAATTAAATAATGAAATAATAATAAATTTGATTCTATAGCAACCCAAGACTGTATAATTTTGCTTCCGTGACTAAGAGCAGCGAATAGCACGTCTCTGAGGGTATCCCAATGTTGGCAAACGAAGGTTACAGTCACGTTGCGAAGCTCCAGAGCATTGTATTTCTCCAGAAATATGCGACTGATGCAGCAATTTGTAGAACATGAAAGGAATTGTTGTTAAATGTGAAGCGGTGACCATGTCCGGAAACAAAATGGGGTGGGGCTTCGTTGTGTGTGTCCCATGGTTTGGGAACTTGGTACTTTATTCATTTATTATCTTTCGTGTAATCCTCTACAAGCATTGTGATGGGGTTTCCCATGTCCATCTGGGGGAGGGCGTCTTGAGCGCTGGGCAAATACACCCAGGACAGGGCGCCAATCTATCGCTGGGAAGACACACAGACTATTTGGGGCAATTTAGAGCAGTCCATTTACCTTGAATCCAAGTTTTTGGACTGTGGGAGGAAAACGGAGCACCCGGAGGAAACCCACGCAGACATGGGGAGGACATGGAAACTACTAAGCCACCTTGCGGCCCCTTAGTTCTTTA
>JAOUQT010035580.1:0-11289 GCA_025769995.1 Xyliphius kryptos
ACTGAAATATTTTATTCATTGAGATCTAGGATGTGTTATTTTTGTGTTCCCTTTATTTTTTTGAGCAGTGTACAATATCTTTCTTTCCTAAAACTGTGTCCCTCTTTTGCTTTCTCTGTGTCTATCTGTGTCTGTGTTTGCCTTGTATGTTCTTCTTACTTTGTGACTAATGTGATTTGCTGCATGTTATAGGGGTGTTATTGAAATCAATTTCAGGTCATGTTTCTCTTCCTGTTTGGATGAATGACTCGCAACACTACCCCTTCTAAACTGAGCTTGGCTCTAATTTCTTTCCATCTGCTCTCTTGAGATCTTTTTTCTCCAGTATTGCCATTCCACTGTAGAACCAAGCAAGATGGCATCCAGGTGTCTTCCTGCCTTCAAAGCACACGCATCGTTAATCTTCATTTTCCCTATATTGTCTGGATTTACACATCTGTCTCGCACTTTCTCTCTCCCTTACTCGTTCTCCGTTTCTCTCTTTTTTTATATTTGTCTCACAGCTGGACAAAGCATTTTAACATCATGTTTAAATTCAGCATCCTTTAATAAGCAGTTTAGTTACTGACTTCATTTAGTATAATTTAGTACAAGAACCCACTGCATTAATTATTGCTTAGTATTGTATTGGTCTGGTAATCTTATGTATAGACAATTCGGTAACACTTTTATACGAATCCACTATTCTCAGTGCTCTAATTGCATTCATTAAACTTTATAAAAAGAATTTATAATGCTTTTGTCATAAGCCTTTGTTAATGTACATAGACGTTCATAATCATAAATTGTTATATCAATTTGATGTAAGGCTTTATAACAGTTTTTATTCATGTTTACACAGTTCAGTGTCTCAAATGTACTTCAAAATCAAAGCATAGAACGGATAAACAACTTTAAATGCATTTTTTAAAATTAGAAAGTATTTTGGTAACACTATATAAATCCAGCATTTGTAATGCATAGATGGTTTCATATCCAGATTCATTTAAGCTTTATAAACCTTAATGCACCTAGTTGTTCATAAAGTCATAAATTGTTAAAACAATTTGACTAAATGCTTTATAATACAAAGTAGAATAATGCATTATAGAAGGAACTTATTTAAACTTTTGATTCTTACTTAAAGCAAGATGATTACACTTTTTAAAGTCTGTTATGCACTACCATGTATTTTAACGACACATCTTCACATTAGGCCTGTAAAGCTTATAAGCTTTTATAAACAGTTATGAGCACTTTTAAAGTCATTGTCAGGAAAAGCACTATAATATTACTACTAATATTCACAATAATGCACAACCTCGAGTGCCTTATTGCGTTTATAAACCGGTTACCAACACACTATGATACGAAACAACAAGGTGTGACTCATAAATACATTGATAAATACATCATAAATACAATCGCTAATAAACTCGTCTTCCACGACGTAATCCAGTCTGTTTTTTTAAAATGAACCCTGATGCAAGTAAAAGTTTTTTTGTTTCTTAAACAGTCAAATCTTCCCATCTACTTGCCAAATTACAAAACTCGGGAAACTTATTTTATATCGCGCATTTATACGAATGTGAAGCGGTCAGAGTTGTGGGTTATTGTGAATGTCACAGCTAGACAAGTGGCCCAGCCAATCAGATTTAGGGACCAGAACTACCCGGTTTTTAAATGCATTATGTCACTAGGGGCTATAAAGCCTCATGGCATGTTATAATAACACTTTAAGTGTGGTTGTTTTTTTTTTTTTTGCTTTGAATAATAATAGCTGCTAAAAGTAGTAATGGTAAACTTTAGCGTTACTGAATTTTACAGAACCTCTTAAAATACATTGCTGTATGTTATAATGATGATGATAATAATAATAAGTATTACTTAACGTGATTGTTTAAGTCATTCTTCTAAAAATTAGTTCAGCTGAACCAAAACTTGGCAGCTCCACTTGTATTCAACCTGCCCAAGTGAGCTCATGTTACCGCACTACTCATCCCTTTCCATTGGCTCGCTGTTGCTGCTCACATTCAGTACCACATTCTTACCTTAACTCTATTTTCCAATGATACACTCGACTCATTCACTACGCTCTAGTGATGAATGTCTTCTGATGATTCAGACTCACCGTGGTGCTAATTCTAACTCCATATCCGTTCACCACTGCTAAATGGTGGAACGATTCACCCAGCTCTGTCGGTAATGCTCAAACAATCAGCATCTTCAACAAAAACAATTCAAAAACCAGAAGCACTTGCTCTAAAAAAACTAAATGGTAAATTTCTATTCATTAAAATTGGATTGGATGATAATCAGGTTTAATATTACTACACTGTAACTGGTTCCTCCTTAACTACTGACTTGTGGTGCTCATTTGTAAGTTGTTTTGGATAAAAGCGTCTGCTAAATGACTAAATGTAAACGTAAAAGAACTGGTGATAATGAAATTAACCTACACAGATATAATTATCTAATTGGGGTTCCTTATTATTTTAATTATTGTTGTTTTATTTTTATATTTTTAAACTCCATGTCAGCCTAAGCTGCCAACAACATTCAAGCATCTAAAGTTGAAATTAGAAATAAAAAAAAACATTAAAATACATAGCCAACTGCTGGCATGTGTGTGGGAGTGTGTTGAACACATTTCCTGCATTTAGTGTTCTGGGTTAAATTTGGCACTGGTGAGGTTTCTCTTTTTTCCTTTTCCTTTTTGCAACACAGTCACACCTAATACTCATGCCGCCCTCTGATCTGAATTCAGATAAATAAAGCCTTTCTGAGAAAACTAACAACACTGGAGCAAAGTATTCTTGGTAACATTAATTGTACAATTTTTTTTGTGATTTTGCATCAAGTGCAATGTTATTATCATAAATTTCAGGACAAGTTTTTTTTTTTTTTCTTATTTTCTTTTTTGGGATTTTTTTACATATTCAGGTTTAAAGAAATGAAATATGAAAACATATAAGATATATTACTATCTTAGCACAATGTTTTGCAGAGACCGTAAGTACCATCGACACACCTGTTGAGTTCTACAACTATATGAGCAAAACTATGCATACACCAGCCTGTGTGATAAGCATATCGTTAATGCTACAGCATACGAATGGACATCTTGGAAAATTGCTTGCATTTAACTTTGTGGTAACAAGAATTAGGAAAGGCATTTTCTTTTTCCAACATGAATGTGTTCCGTTTTTCCAAACGACTTACAAATGAGAGAATACCACAAGTCAGAAGTTAAGGAGAAACCAACTGTACTGCAATATCCTCAAACCTGATCATTATTCGGTCTGGCTTCTACTTTATTTTTATAGCAAGTGCCTGTGGAAGAGCTGTGTTTTGAGAAATTTCTTAACGTTAATGCTAATGTTAAGGGGCTCATCCTTATGTACAGTGTTGGGAAGTTCGTTCCATCATTTATCACTGGTGAATGATATAGGGTGAGAATTAGCACCACAGAGAATTAGCACAACAATTTATCGCACCTGTCAGTCATGTGTTCATACTGTGTTACTGTAAAATTCCCCGGATTGTTATGCTGTACAATTTATAATGAGGAAGATTAAAGGGGTAAAAAGCATAGTACATGATTTATCAGTGACCGAGGAACCACATGTTTTTTTCTTCACCCAATGAGAGACAAGTCTCTCTAATCTTTATGTCACATACAGTACTTGAGACAGGGTGGGTTAGTTTTATTAAAAAACCTTTTTGGACGGTTTGTTGGAAACATGAACTCATTGGTTGCACAGTGATGCAGTGGCCAGAACTCGAATTCCAGGATTGAGAGCAAGGTTCTTTTTTTGAGGAGTTTATACTGTATATTCTTCCTGTGTCTGTCTGGGTTTCCCCTGGAACCTCTGGTTTCCTGTCATAGTGCACAGACGTAGGTCAGACGAAGTACTGGTGATTTAGTTAAATAATGAATTGCGTCATTGGTGGTAGGGAGTGGTAGCTCAGTGGTTGCTCAGTGGTTAGGGTGTTGGACTATCAATCAAAAGCTTGGGGGTTCTAACCGTAGCTCCATTGAAGTTACCATTGTGGGTTCTTGAACAAGACCCTTAACCCTCATTGCTCCATGGTTTTCCCCAACAAGTGGAGGTATTTGTAAGTCGCTTTGGATAAAAGTGTCTGCTAAATAACTAAATGTAAATGTATGAACATGTCTGTACTGTGATGGACTGTCGACTTGTCTACGGTGTTTCCTTATTGATTGCCCTATAAGTGCTGAAATAGACACTCGGAGCTCTGACCACCCTAACTAGTGCTCGTGCCAGTTATCAAATCTTAAAATCGAGTTGTATTCCATTTGTGCGTTACAAAATCTACGGGAACACTTTACCTAAATCAGGTATATTTATAAAGCTTTATTAAGTATTCATAATGCTTTAAAATACTTGTTATAAACCATGTCAATCTCCATAGGTGTACATAACCACACTCATAAAGAACATGCCATAAGGCTTTATAACACAAAGTGACATAGTGCATTATTAATGATATATTTTAACTGTTCATCAATCATGTTATAATGCATTGTCACTTAGTATTATAAAGCTTTATGTCAAACTGTCATAACAATTTATGACTATGATTATGAACATCTATGTACATTAACAAAGGCTTATGACAAATGTTATAAAGCATTATGGATACTTTTATAAAGCTTTATGAATGCACTTATAATGCATTATGAATACCGGATTCATAGAAAGTTTCACCAAATCTACAAAGCCAATTTAAGATAATTCAGTATTGTCCTAATAGGGGGAAATGCACTTTGAATTTCACTTCCGATGGCGATATCAAACGAACCAACCAATAGGCAAAATAGATCCTTATTATTAAAAATCATAATAAGGAATACACTAGGAAAGGTGGGGAAAAAATGTCCCCCGCTCACATACTCAGACATGTTGAGTTTAAGATATAGAAGCATGTTTAATGGAGAGAAAAGGAGGAAAATGTTCTTAGGAAAGATTGGACAGATAGCCAGGAAACCATGGCAACAGTTCCTCATTGGTTCCTCATTAGAATTTATGATGAGTAAGTAAGTCGGTGAGGGCATCAAACTTGATCCTTATTCGATCTGGCATCTGTATATTTTATTTTTTAACATAGCAAGTGCTTGTAGAAGAGATGTATTTTGAGATGTTTCTTAAAAATGCTAAGTGACAACCTTATGGACAGTGTTGGAAAAATCTTTCCACCATTTAGCAGAGGTGAACAATATATATAGATTGAGAATTAGCACGCCAGTGAGGTAGAATCACCAGGCGACATCACTGGAGTGCAGTGAATAAGTTGGGGTGTATCTTAAAAAAGCAGAGCTGACAGCAAGCATCAAGGAAATCCCAGGCACTGTGATGGAACCTCCAAAACACTCATAAATAACATTCAAACCTGCTACTGGTGAATGTCAATTTGCCGCTGAGACTTTTTTAAATCTGGTTAAAATTCTGGACTCCAACACAAACATAAAATATACCTCTGTATGATCAGCGGACTAGCAAGTCTTGTTGGAACAGATTTTGAATTCAGTCCTTGCAAAGAAGCTTTTTTTCTTCAGCATTACTTTTTGTTTACTCAGCTGGGGTTTCTACAAGTGTGTTAATAAACACAGACACACACACACACACACACCGTGATTAGTGTAAAGGAGCAATTAAGGCAAATGGTCAGCATTAGGATTTGGGGGGAGGCTGGGGCAAGCATGGGCATGCACATTCTCTCATCTGTAAACTTTTACCAGTTGGAGTTCTAAGTGATTTGTTCTTAATTGTACCTGCTAATACTTACGTTTATACTTAAATAGATGAGAGCGATATTAGTATAAAAAGTAGTAATGACACAGATTAAGTCCAAAGTTCTAAAATGTCAAATGATTAGCCTGATAAAGTGAGGACAGATAAAGGAAACAGTTCAGTACCACACAATACTCTGAGGGTTACTTTAATCAGCACAGGGTAGAAGTGTAAAAAAGTTTGAAATTACTCTGTAATGTTCATACCTTTGATGGTAGCTCAATTTATTTGCACAGTAAACAGAGAACGGATTCAAAATGTTTGGAAAGGTTCCCTTCACACAAATTCTTACAATACAGTGCATCTCCATAGACTTTTACCACAGGAAGTGGACACGCAGGAGACAAAAGCTCCAATTAGGGCTCTGACTATTGTGCTCAGACTTATTTACCCGTACCAATCAATTAAAACGGTTTCTAAACTGGTTTTATTCAGGATTTTGACACAATAAAGTTGTTTAGGAAACCAGCTGGAGTTTTTACTAGTTTTGAGAGGAATTACTGTTTGGAAAGGTTCCCTTCACACAACTACTTACGACACCGTGCATCTCCATAGACTTTTACCACAGGAAGTGGACACGCACGAGACAAAAGCTCCAATTAGGGCTCTCTCTCTTACTCTTTCTCGTTCACTCTGTGTGTGTGTGTGTGTGTGTGTGTGTGTGTGTGTGTGTGTGTGTGTGTGTTTCGGGGGGTGGTTTGGAGGAAACAGAAGACCACATAAATAAGCTAATAATTAACATTCCTTTGCACAGAAGTGCATTTTGCTGCCTCGCTGGAACACAAAAATGTGTGTGTGTGTGTGTGTGTGTGTGTGTGTGTGTGTGTATGCATGCACGTGTATGTGTGCGTGCGTATCTGTGTGTACTGAAGAACGAAACCGCAGGTGGCTAAGGAACCACGGAGAGGGCTGCTGGCTATACAGGAACCCCCTGCAGAACACACACATAACAGGCTCTCTCTCTCTCTCTCTCACACACACACACTCACACACACACAAAATGCCTTTGGGTAAACAGGAAGCTCAAGTGTTAAGTAAAGCCATTGGGAAACAGCCATCAGCTGTCAGATAGATATTTGTGTGTATGTGTGAAATGTTTAGGATTTACTAAAGTAAAGCACAGGAAGACATTTTTACACTTAAAACAAGTGAAATAAGTTATTGTTATTATTTCATTGATAAACCGCGTGGTGAGAAAACACAAGACAAATTTTTACTTTTAATTGAATGATACAATTCAACAGTTGTAGTGTTTTGTTAAGACCGACACAATGCTACCATTAGCAAACATCAGGGCTGTAATACTTTCTATCAGTCCAGTATTCGTAATGCATTATAAGTGTGTTTATAATGCTTTGTGGCCTTTGTTAATGTACATTAATGTTTAAAATCAGTCATACATTGTTGAAACAATTTGACATAAGGCTTCATAACATAAAGTGACTTTAAACTTTTGATTCTTTGGATTCTTTCAAACTAGATGACTACACTTTACTTAAAGTCTGTAAAGAGCATTTATAAGCTTTTATAAGTCATTATGTACTACTATGTATGCAGTCTCTTTAACAGAGGTGATTTAATGACAACATTTCACTTTATGCCTGTGAAGAGAGCTTATAACCTTTTATAAACAGTTATGTACACTCTTAGTCATTTTCAGACAAAGTGTTTTTTTACCACAAATATTATAAGGCTTTATGTCACTGCTCTGTATAATAAGTTAAACAGTTAAAATATATCATTTATAATGCATTATGTCACTTTGTGTTGTAAAGCCTAATGGCATGTTCTTATAACACTTTGACTGTGGTTATGTACGTCTGTGGACATTAACAAAGGCTAATGACAAGCATTATGAAGCATTATAAATACTTTATAGCACTTTATTAATAATGCATTATGAATTGATGCATTATGATTTTTGCTAAGTGTTACTTTTTTTTGGAAGTCACTTTAGATAAAAGCATCTGCTCAATGGCTCAATGTAAATGTGACAGTCTGAACAGTCCAGAATTAAATTTCTTTCACATGGGGTCTAATGTTTGCATGAAAATATATGTCCATCCATCCATTATCGTCCGCTTATTCCTCTAATAGGGTCGCGGTGTGGTTCCCCATGCCCATCCAGGGAGAACTTCTCGGATTCTGGGCAGATACACCTCACACATCCACACACACAAACATACACTATACAGGGCAATTTAGAGCATTTGATTAGCCTGGAATCCATGTTTTTGGACTGTGGGAGGAAACCAGAGAAAACCCACCCAGACACGGGGAGGACATGGAAACTCCACCCAGATCGGGATTTGAACCGGGAATCCCCAGCGTTGAGAGGTGAACGTGCTAACCACTAAGCCACCGTGCTGCCCTTTGAAAATATATATATGTAAAGTCAACGGTAATGCTACATTTCAGAGATGTTTTAATTGATGATTAGTTACAGAGCCCGCACATGTTCAAAAGCATTATTTCTACTTTATTTATAAATTATAAATTAATTATAAAATCAAAGACCTAATTTTAATCTTAGGTGACTATCTGAACCAACTTCGGTTTGCTCATTTACTTTTTCAGATTTCAACCGTTTTGAAAATAAGCACGTTTGTGAGGTCTGGCCAAATGTCTTTACAAGGTCATGCTTCTAATTGGTTCCTGTAATAATGGGGACATTTGGTGCTTGCAGAGGGCCAAAAAGCCTTACACACACCTTTTCTGATAATACAGACCATAATATAAACAGCAGAATTTGAGGCTGGATTGACAATATGCATGACATAGAATCAGTCTGCCATCCAAGACACACACACACACACACACACACACAAGCACTTCCTCACATAGAGAGTGGTGAATGATGAAACTGGCTCATTGAAAGATCCAGAGAGACATCCGGTTCCTCTGTAGCATGAAACCAAAACATTTGCCTACTGCCAGACACACATTCTCTCTCTTTTGCGTGCTTTCTTTTTTTTTTCTTTCCTTTTTTTAAACTCCCTCTCTCTCGCACACACACACATTGTTACATGCTGCTACTTGATGCTGTATTTCAGTTTATGACAATGTTTTGGGTAATATCACTTTGACAACAGAAAATAATAAAGGGGAGCAAGTGAGATGGAGAAGGGTATAGTAAACAGTAATTAGTACTATTATTGCTGCTTCGAGGCGCCGCCCACCTTCAAACAAAATGCCATACCGACATCCCTTAAGAGACATCGGGTAGTCGAGGTCACACTCTGTCGCCGGGCGCAACCTGATCTCTGGCACCCGGCAACAGACCTGCTTTTAGCACGATGGGTCAGTTTACAGCGCCATTGTGCAGAGAAAGCACACACACACACGAGCACCTGCCTGCCGAAGTACAAAACACTGTAATTTGGTAAGTGTGGGTGTTTCAAAAAGAACACACACACACACACACACACATACACAGAGTGCTGCATTTGTATATCTTGCTTGTCACCATGGATGCTGGTTATTTCCAACTCAGCAGTAATAGAACCCTGGATGAGTTCCACCCTGATTTATTAAGAGCCAATAATGGGGTGGAACCTTTACATTTTAGGGTTTATCATGTAACTTTGATGTCATTTTTTTCATCCAGGCGGTCATACATTTCAGCTTATGAACTATAATTCATTTTAGTTCAAATGACACAAGCTGTAACATCTAAACTGTCCAGTTGCATTAACATTGCAGCGGCTTTACTAACATTTACAAACTGGCACCATTTCTTTCTCAGGAATTTGAGACTGTAACATCAAAAAATGTATGGAACTCAATTTTGATGCTTGTTTTTGAACAGAATCTTACATCCTTACATCGATATAATCACATATTTTGGCATATTTGTGTAACTTCTTTGAACTGTTTTTAGTTGGCTATTCCAAAGCTTAGTTTTTTTAAGGTTTTTTTTATTATAACCCTCGCCTTGTAAAGGCATTTTTTTACCCAGTAATCATTACTGAGTTAATTTTTTTTGACAATTAGTAAAGTAAGTGTAGATAAACTTAAATGATGGCCTTTTCATTAAACATTAAAACATTAAACATATCCTTTTTGCACATTTGCCTCCCAACATACTACATAGAAATATTTTAGGAAAGGAGTCTGTCCTCCTGCCTATGGTCCTTTAGCTCCCCTTTTAACTCCCTTTTTACGTACTCCCTTTTTACAACGGTATATTTAAGATCCTATTTATTCAGTTTTAACTTTAAAGCTTTTAAAACATATTCTCTCTCATCCCTCGCTCCCTCCCACTCACCCTTCCTGTCTGTAGAAGCTGTTTTGTGGTGCTTTGTGCAGCTAGACTGTAAATCCCCTAAATGAAAGGGTGCACTTCCCCTCCCTTGCTCAGGTAATGACTACTTATCCAATACAGTAGAGAGAGAACAGGGGAAGAAAGCAAAGAATGGGAGGAGGAAAAGGCACATGACAGGCAGGTATTAAAATTCAATTGGGAGCAGGAAGGAAGTATAGAAGTATAGGTTGTGACTCAGGGAAATAATCATTTCTATATTCAGAAATAAAAGGCTTTTTCTTTTAAACTAAGGCTAGCTGAATTTAAATGATCGGAATGACTTGTACGATCTAATGCTCAACGCTCAATGCTTTCTGGTGTATAAATTCATTTAATTGAGTTAAATTCTACAAGAACACTGTGACTGCGGTGTCTGTGGTGAGTAAACACAACGGCCAGAAGCAGGAAACGCCTGAGAAAATACAGTCTGTTTAATAATACAACATAAAATCCAAGTCACCAGTAGGTAGTAGACAGGTGGGGACAGGGAGTGTGACACCACCTTCCCGCTGAGCATATGGTTAGTGCTAAAACGAAGGGAGTGGTAGCTCAGTGGTTAGGGCGTTGGACTATTAATCAGAAGGTTGTGGGTTCAAATCCCAGGTCCACTAGAGTTACCAATGTGGGTTCTTGAGCAAGACCCTTAACCCTCATTGCTCCAGTGTTCTGTATCAACCCTGTGTTCTAAACCCAATCAAGTTGGGATAGTTGTAAGACGCTTTGGATAAAAGCATCTGCTAAATAACTAAATGTAAATGTAAAACTTTAGAGTAATGTGGCAAAATGCATGAATTATTATCACCTTATTTGATAAATTAACTGAGTTAAATGGCTTAGTTCTTTGTATAGATGTATGCATGTTAATTAGCATTTTCTTTATTAAAGAAATAAAGAAATTCTTTATTCTTCACCTCCTTAATCAGCACAGAACTCATTGAGAACTGCCTTTGGTGACCTTACTACGCATGCGTTCAGTCTGCTCATTTTATCGGTTTGGGTCCGCAGTAAACAACGTCTGGGTCCGGACCGCGGTCCGCCTTTTAATGAGCCCTACTCTAATGTAGTAGTAGGTTTGTATTCAGAGCTGTTCACAAGTCTAGATGTGGCCTCACATGTCAAAAAAATAAAGGGAACACTTAAACAACACAATGTAACTCCAAGTAAACCACACTTCTGTGAAACCAACCTGTC